>JBCJKH010078144.1:10286-33809 GCA_039877255.1 Loriculus beryllinus
GGCAGGCTGATATTTCCTCCTGTGGCACATGGGGATCTGTGCAGTATGTATTTACGTACCAGGGCTGGCTTTTAAGAGAATGCTTGTCTGCATCTTCTCTTACGCAGCAGGACTCCAAAGGCTGCTCTAGCAGGGATAGGAAGCTTTGATGTAATATATCCTTCATATTTAATCATTCTTTACTTTCTCACAGAGGATTGTTCCCTCTGATTTCCCTGCTCCATAGGTAGGACAAGGATAGCAAAAGACAGCCTGGGCATGCATCATTCCCAAAATAATGGGCTGCCATGGGTACTTGGCTGTATTTCTACTCCTGCCCGTGGTTCAACCCACAATACAGGCTACAGGATAGTAGCAAAGTGCTGAAGGATCATCTGTAGTCAGGCCCATTACACTTTCTGAAGGTTTATCTTGCTGATTCACATTCGCCCTCAGACATCTGGGCATGCTGCATTTCTCACTTTTTTGTATATGAAGACTGATGGAAGATAAGAACGAACTACACAGACAACAGCGGTAACACTTTCCTACAGTGCTTCCACTCGCATGCGTATCGGGGGAGAGGAACAATAAAACAACTTTCCATTACCAGAACAGCACTCACCTTTTAATTGGAATGAGCTTTACAATGCAATCGCTTTAAGGAAAGCTCAGCTGGCAGAGTATGCAAGCCTCTCCAGCTTGGCAAGCCGGCAAATTAGAAAACTAATCAAGCCCAGGTATCCAGCCAGGCCTAGGAAATGTCAGGGTGGCCATTAGGATTCCACATGTCTCAATTTGAGAATCTCCCCAATTCACTAGAAGGTGCAAAGCCTCAGAATTTTCATAAAGGTCAGAATGTAGAACAGTTCATCATTAAATTCCCCTACAACGCACCCTCATGCAGAAACAAACCATGTGATGTTCCTGGGTTTAATTCTGTTGACAACAGATTGTACATATTTTAAAAACGTAACGCTTAGCAGCTGTGCTGCCAGTCTGCAGAGTTTGCATATAGAGCTGTGATATTACCATACTCTATTATTCATAACAGGCAACAGACTTCATTCTTGGTCTTGTGAAAAATAATTGCAGTTTGAAGCCAAAGTCTGACTGCAAAAAACACCCCAACATAATGGCCAGAGTTTCATGGAACTGCCTGCATCTTGATTTAAATCAATTCCTTAAAAATACAAATTTCCTCTGGCCTCTTTTTGAGAAAGCTTTCCAAGAAGTTCATGGCTCTTATGTGAAACCCAGGAAAGAAAAAGCTTAGGGGGCAAATAGCTTTTTCTCATCCAAAACAAATACACAGCGAGTTAACCATAATCTTTTAACATGAAGCATGAGATGCTCTTATCTCATACAGTCTTTGGACTCCACTTACCAGACTGAAGTCCATGGGTTGATGTGTAGTTATTCATAAGAGTAACTACTGGAAGAAGGAAAAAAACCTCACACGTTTTCTTTCCCACTGCCATTGATATTAAAAGCATTCTACGCAACACACATTTTTAATACATTTTGCCTTTCACACACAAACAGGCATCAAGGCAGATTTTAGTCAGAAGGTCTTGCAGCATCCTTTGCAGTTGTCCCCAAAACATTTTTTCCTGCCAGAAGCCATTTCAATGCACCCCTCAAGGGCTGCTGGTCAGTGTTGCTCCAGAAGGTAACAGCAGGCAGCATCACTCACCAACAAGCAGACCTTCCAACCTGCTCTACAGCAGCATGTGCTGTGTTACAGAGTCTGGCACAACCACAACTCCATCAGAAATACCTGACAACCACTGCGGAAAAGCAGAGACATTTGGTGCTATGACAGAGACAGGCTTTTGAGCAGCATGGCAGCAACCACGGCATATGCACCAAAACTCCATGCCTTGCTGCTGCGGCTGACTGGCCAGCAAAGTTCCTGCATCTGTGACAGTTCAGACACAGACCTCTGAACATACATGCAGTGGGGTAAAGTTTTAGGGCAGACTACCTACAGATAAACACATACAGAGAGAAAAAAAAACCCAACCCAAACCTAAGTACCTATTGCAATTTGCGGTCTTGAATTAACTGTACGGCTTCAGAAGATGTCTTCTTACATTGTGTAACAGGCAGCTGAAAGGCTTTAGTCAGTATATAGATGTGGGCAAAAAGACAGCAAACCTATGAGGGTTTGTGAGAAAACTACATATAGAGGATGTTTTTTAAGTTTTATTTTGGAACAGCATAGTCTCTCCTGTACTGTCCCCATCAATTCATTTTGGGGTGAGCTGGAAAAGTCAAGAGAAGGGCACTAAGGAAGACTAGGGCCTTAAAAATACTTTCACACAAAGTTACAAAGTCAGATGGAAAACAGTGATTTTCACTTGAGTGGAGGATGAAGGAGAGAGATACAGGATAGAAATACCAGGTCATCTAAGAGAAGACTGGGAGCCTGTACCTTCCTGGTTCACAAATGAAGAGACTAAGAAATAATAGTGGCAATTCAAAACCTGTATAAGGGAACACTTTCTGTTTGTACATGAGATTCCAGAAATACCTCTGGAAATTCAGTTCAGTGCTCAACAATCCTCCCTGTCAGCAAACTTTGCTTAGTGCCCGACCTGAACTTTCTATATGCAGTTTAAAGCACATTACTTCTTCTCCTAGCACTGATGGAGAGGACAGACTTCTCAGTCTTTCCATTCTGACAATGGGATGCTCGAGATAAGACACTGTTTCATTAGAGGACATACCAATGTGAGCAGAGTAGAAGACTATCTGAGGTGTCTTCAAGATGGTACTCCTCATTTCTTCATATCACTGTGATGTTTCTTCCTCTTGAAACAGCGTGGCATTGTTGACTGCTGTATGCTTTCTGGACCATTATCACTGCAAGACCTTTTCTGTATACCAGCTGTCTAGGCAGTTGTGTCTCATTCTGTATTATGTAGATGATTACTCCTATTTTCAAACATCTATCCACATTTCTCCTTATTGACATGGATCCTTTCAGACAGTTTCTCTAATTTGTAAGGATCATTTTGAATTCTAATGGTGTCCTCCAACAGGCTTGCAGCTCTTCCCAGCTTGTTGTTGCCTGCAAATTTAATAAGCATGTTCTCTATTCTATCAGAGAGATCATTACTGCAAACGCTGAATGCTACCAAACTGCCAAATACACACCCTATGAGCAGATGTTTCGCAGGAAAAAGTCTCATAGGGACCACCGAAAGCTTTACTAAGGATAAATGACATCTACTGCTTCTCCATTCACAAAGGCTGTTATCCTGTCATTAAAGAAAATTAGATTGATCTGACCTTGACAAATATACATCGGGCCTTATTCCTTTGCCCATGTGGCTATAATAATATTTAGAGTTGTTGCAATTAATAACACTTTACAGAAGCAGTAATAACAGTCCAGTTTCTTAAAACAACTTCTATTTTTTACATAGGAAATGAGAACTAACTTGGGTGGGATAAGAAAACGCAAGAGCATGGGGTCTTTCTTTTTGCAGTTCCCTGAAACACACGGCATTTGCTGGCCACCATGGGAGGCTTATGTTGGGGCAACTCTGGGATAAATGGACCCTGAGTTTGACACAGTGCAGAAATTATTATAACACAAATTAATTCATAGTTTTTTCGGCAATTTGACATAAACCTGGAAAACACCATGCAGAATGCTGCATAGTACTCCTTCTATGTTATGTGTATAATTCTTAAATTCCTCAAAATTACACAGGAAGCTGCTCTCACACAACACACTACAGATTAAAGACAACACCAGAAATTTTTGCTATATTTGCCTCAGAAAAAGATGCTTTATTTGCAACAGAAGGCTGCATGTCTAATTGGAGAGATTTTGAGCATCTTTCAAATTAGATGTTGAGCATAGATGCTGACTGAACAGTACAGGGATTCTGTCTTAACACACAAAACCCCCCCAAAATCATACTCTGTCCTTAGGATAAAGGCACATAACTCTGCAGCCATAGGAAGAGAGACGTATCTTAGCATTTGAGAAAAATAACCCCAAACTTAAGCCGTTAAATAGGTTAAATGTTTGGTGTATTTATAAGGCAGAATCAAGGTTCAACAGGCACCACAAGAAAGACGGGTCCAAAGCCTTGTGGCCTTCAGTACAACCACAGAGCAACTTCAACAAAGAAAATGCACTGTTTGCACAACTGCCTCAAGAAATAGACAAATGCACTAGAACACAAACTCCATGTCAATGTGAATTAATTCTCTCCGCATTACATGCTATGTGCTGTAGGATCTGGAGGACTGCCTCTGCTGTGCACCTCCGGGTCTTCTGAAGGCTGAGAGCAGCCCTGGCTATGCTCACAGAATGAATATATGGGCAATTTACTTACCCACAAGCTCAGACAGCATCCTTTACTCACATGCACTTAATGATTTAGCATGAAATCCCCTTTATATTATTCAGCAGCTTATTTTTCTGTGGGTCACTCCCACAAATCAAGTTACATTTTCTCTTGACTGCTGAAGTGCATCTGTGGTAACATCAGATGTTTTCACAGCCATTTTAACTTGAGACTTATGAATAACACCACAGTTTGTTTTATGCAGTACAAAAGTATTTCTCCATTCTCTTTGCTTCTAAGAGCACCCAAAGATATTTTTCTTGCAGAGAGATCCAACAAACCAATGTCCAACCCATAAAATACAGCCCCTCCAACTTGAACTTTGGCTGAAAATCAAGCAGGGCACATTTCAGTCATGAAACAAACTCATAAAATGCTGAAAACAACAGGTTATAACAAAAGAACTTTGTGTAACCCCTGATAAATTGTGTGTAATGGAGCATAAAAAAGTATGTTGAAGTCTGTATACAGCACGTATAAACAACAAGTCAACAGGTCCATTATTGTTATGCCAAACAGGAGCAAAGGGAGCCTTTCCAGCTTTTGGACCACCCCCATCATCCTCCCAAGAGCCACTCTAAACCCTTTGTAGTCAGCATGCCAAGAATTAAGAACACTGCCAGGATAAGGCATCCCAGTCCTTTACATGGGAATATGAAAATATTTTCTCTGTTTCCCTCTTCATATTGCACTGATTTCCCCCCTGCTACTATACACTCCTCTTGCTTCGTAAATGTCCTATAAATCTTGTGCATTCACCACATTTGATAAGAGCACTTCTGTAAGGGTTTTCTTGCATCCTGGAACTACTGAAAGCTGCTCTTTGATGCTAAACAGCATTAAAATAAATAGTCATCTTCTTCCTATCAATATTTTAAGAGGGTTTGACATTTCACAAGATTTCTATCACTCATCACTCGGTTCTTCCACTGCACCTTCTCTCTTGTAAAAGAAACACTAAGTACAACATACCTACAAACAGCCTTCTCGCTTCCAAGCTGTGGGGTTTTTTTCAAACACAAAGATCAAAATCCTTTCTGAAACCAATGCACGGCAAGCTCACATTTACCTCAAAAGAGAGAACTTCAGTTTCAAGTTTGAAAACCAAGGAAAAGCCATCTCTGCCCTCCATACAGCCCCACAACAAAACCAAGAGCTTGGTGACTCTCACATATCCCACCTGCACAAGCGACTGGGTCCTACCTGCTAGGCACAGCTAAAGCCTGACTCAAAATGGTTATTACAAATGGAGTTTTTCAGGGGCAACAGACCTACATGAGTAAAGCTGCTGAGTATTTCCTGGCCTCTTTAAATCCCCTTTTTCAAAACAACCTTTAACAGAAGTAGCACAACAACAGTTGCAGTAACAGTTGAAGTGAATTTGACTAAAAATAAATCCAAAGAAAACACAGAGGTGTTCTGCACTCTGACACCTAATTACAGAGGCTCAAGACTCATTTTCTTCTCCACCCCACATGGCAATTAACTTGCAGGGACTTTTATTACTCACCTTTGAGGTAAAACAAAGTCATCACATGTAAAGAGAGTTTAAAATAAGTCTTTTTTTTAACAGGCAGCAAAAGCAAGCAAGAACTGCCTGAGTGAGATCTTCTTTTTAAGATTGCAGTACTAACAAGTGCTAACAATGGACTGATTATGGTCCTTTCTTTAAGGCCACGGCCACTTCCAGAGAGCCCAGTATCAGCTCAAGTAGAATAACTGCATAGAGCAGAGCCAACCGAGTCCAAACTTCTTCATGACACAGAGACTTTTTCCAGAGTACCAGCTTAGAACAGTCACCCTCGGTGCCGTGAACCTCTGCTGGAAAATGGTGGCATTTCCATTTGCTTTTCGTTTTAACCAGGTACTATCTGCATGTCTCAACCCAATTTTACAAAATAAATTCCTGGAAGTTGTACTGTTAATTTCTGGAGGTGGAGGGGATAAGGGGGAAGTAATACATACAACGAAGGCCCATCAGAAAAGCACAGCACCGCTGCAAGTTCATCTCAGCCTGTACTACATGAAATGGAGTATCTTCTGTAATTATTTCTTTTTATACTATGTGAGTACCCCTTATTATGAAGGCTTAATGTTACCATGCATCAGAGAATGCCCAGACGAAACTGACATTCAAGGCCAGGTCTAGCATTGCAGGCTACAAAAACATGTACAAACGTAAAGCCATTGTACACCATGAAATACATTTTGGTTTAATTCAGTAATAATACATCAGTAAAATGTGCAAGGCAAAAGGCATTTCTATGTCTCAAAACTTTCAGTAAGCGCCCTACAGTGTTTTCACAGCAACAAAATAAATGAGATTTGTCTTCGGCATAGACAAAGCCCCGATTCTCATAAGGGACTAAATACAGCATTCAATTAAAAGTACACCACTGCTTTTCAGCTACTGATACATGAAGAGAGACATCTTACCAGAGAAAAAGCATTAGTGAACAGATGCCTTCCCCAACCCCCACCCCCCCATTTATAAACCAAACATGTTCATCATCAAAAAAGACTAACATTTTGAGCAAACAAATTTCATACTCTTGGTTGTTCACAGAAATGAGCTTCATCATCTTATATTACAGTACCATTCTAAAGCACTGATGTAACGAACAGATAATCAAAGAAACAAAAAAGCATCCCTATTACCACCTCATTGCCTTTTACAACTGCTGAGCTAAAACACTGAAAGGCTCCAGCAGACCTCATACTTTTCATCCATCTGACGTCAGTACCGCTATTAGCAAGCAGCAGCACAGCAAACTGCATTATTTTATCAGTTTCCTGACACTCCTTTCCATAGAATCATAGAATAGTTAGGGTTAGAAAGGACCTAAAGATCATCCAGTTTCAACCCCCCTGCCATAAGCAGGGACACCCCACACTAAACCATGCCACCCAAGGCTTCATCCAACCTGGTCTTGAGCACTCCCAGGGATGGAGCACTCACAACTTCCTTGGGCAACCCATTCCAGTGCCTCACCACCCTCACAGTAAAGGATTTCTTCCTCATATCCAATCTAAACCTTCCCTGTTTAAGCTTTAACCCATTATTCCTTATCCTTTCACTACAGTCCCTAATGAAGAGTCCCTCCCCAGCATCCCTACAGGCCCCCTTCAAATACTGGAAGGCTGCTATGAGGTTGAGATTCCTGCCTGCCTCACGCGCCTACAGGTATCTCCCCATCTATCCTCTCACACACACCCCCCTTGGAAGACCCTCTCTCTCATCCCCTCACAGCCGGAGCTGAGCAAGACAACAAAATTTCCCTCGCTTTCAATTTTGGGGAGAGGAGGCAGTTCCCTGCCTCCTGGCACAGTGAGTGGAACCTCCTCAGGAGCCGGTCACACAAGCACCAGAGCTGGTAGGAGGGGAACAGCAAGTTCACCCCTTCTGGGGCAGTCTGCTGCCAGGTCAGGCTGGGATATATTAGAAATCTCAGCACAGACAACCAGAATACACTCACCTTTCCAAGGACTCGGATCCATTTAAAAACTGCGTTCTAACAACCTTCACAAACAAATATATTATGCAATTTTATGTTATGCAGCGTTGACTTCAATGACTCTGTAGCAGTGCTTACTCTACTATATTTACTTCTGGCACACACCGGCAGCATTCACTGCAAGTCATTCAGAGCGTGTTCCTGTTTTAAACCCAGAGGATTTACCCTGCCAATATCTATGCACAGTGCTCCTCGGTACGTTTTTCGTAACTTTGTCCCCTTCTTCTGTCCCTGCAAGTTTCCCTGTCTGCAACATGTCTGAATTTTTCCCCCCCTTATACAGCATTGTAGTTTTCTACCCCAGCATCTCTCCCTCAGTGTCAGGTCACCATCCCACCTTCAGCTGCTCCACACCATCAGTCTCCATCTCTCAAGTCTAAATCCCAGAGAGGCACCCTGACATCAGGCTCCCCAGGATTTGAGGAAACCCCTCTTTTAGGCATGCACACATACACTCACCTTGATGCCCATGCCCAGAAAATGAACAGAAGAGAGATTATACAAATCTGGTTCCTCCCTTCCCCCACAACTAACACAATGACCATTTCAGTACTGGCTCTTTTCACTCTCTTCATCAGCTGCTCTTTGTTGCAAGAATGGCAATCACATCTGAGTGGAATCCATCCAGCAGTAAGAGGTTTGTTAAATCCCCAAACACATTGTATACAGAGAAGGATACTTAAGCTACTTAAATGGCAACCCCTTATTAAATGAATGAAAACGCTTGAAATTTCTATAAGCCAACAATTTAAATTAATATTCTCCCTTAAACATATCAGTCTCTGCTGCTAATTGTATGACTTTTTATGCGTTTCTTTTGTATTTATTCTTTGGTAACCCTATGGAATTTCTTGCAGTTGTAACACACTGAGCTGCAGTCATCCACAGTACACATGCACGTATTTCACTAAAAACCTCCTGTCTCCCAAAAGCATAAGTACATTTTCCATTTGCATTGTAGGGGCAGTTCACGTCACCTATTCTCAGCTACACCACTGTGGCACTACTACTAGAAAAGAAAGGGGAACGTGACACCAAAATAACTAAACAAATAAATGATCTCTTCTGCAATTGAAATATTAAAACAGAGACAGAAAGCAAAGAATCTTACGATGATGACAGAAAATCCCCTCAGTCATACCAAGCATTATTTAATACGCATTTTAAGGCTCCCGAAAGCCCCTTCCACAACAGGACCTGCGCACACCAAAGCGATCGCTTATGCTCTGAATTTCACTGCATCTCTTTGACATGTATACTTAAAATTTTAAACTGACTCAGCTCTGGATGTCAAAGCCAACTTTGTAAAACAGATGTTCTGCTTGCACACAGAGAGGGCATAAACATTAGGCTTTTGCCATTGAGGATTAAACATTAACAAAAACCTAATCAGCAGTGACGAAAGTGGTAATGGCAGTTCACTGGAGATAACCTCCTCCATGAAGCACACTGCAGTCTCCGCTGAGCTCATTTAGAAGCCTGAAGTGACTGAAGAGAGACCGTATCAATAGGATTTTAGCACACTAAATTACACACAGCTTCCCCTGTCTCCCAAGTTAAACTCAAGGCCAGTAAGAGAGCTTCTCTGCCACACATAGCAAGGGCACATACCCTGCAGCACCCTGGAACAAGAGCTCAGCACTCACAGCTCCACCTGGGCACCTCTGCAACCAAAAGCACGAGCACTACCACCCCAGTTTTTGCCAGTTCCCGTGTGTCAAGCTCAGAAGAGTGTTTCCTGAAAATCTCCAAGGCTGGTTTTTCAATCTACGTGACAGTATTTAGTGAGCAGGCAACACCAGTAGCCACGAGCACTTCATGCAGCACTGACGACAAGGAATTCCACATTTCTTGGTAAGCGCCCATGCTGGCTGACACAGCAAGAGGCACTGTGAGAGGCCAAGAGAAGCTGCAACTTATCACAAGAAAATGGCAAATTGTGAAAAACCTGTATTACAAGGTTAGCTGCCTAAGCACAGCTTTAATAGAGCTCCATAAATACCTCAGTCTAACACTGACAGAGGTTAAAAACCTATTATCTTTCCCAAATGACAGTGTGAACATATGTTCAATCGAACACCCCGCCCCACCAAGCTACAAAGTAGATTCTGCTCTTTCAGTTCCACAAATACAAACCACAGGGAGCATTTTAAATGAAAGCATTATGAAGATTACATTAGGCAAGTTTGATCTACTGTAAAACACTTGCACACAACATTAAGAGGGAGAAGAACCTTTAACACCTGCTTACTCTTCAAACATAGCATTATCTCTGTGCATGGCCTGGCACTTAATGGGATGAAATCTCAAGCTAAATTGCATGGCTTACTCCATCAGCAAAGAATACTTTAGATGTCTGGGGCCTAGTGCCCCACTAATAACCAAACTGGCGAGAATACTCTTCTAAAAGTGTATACTCTGCTGAACTGCTCCAGTGGCTGCTGCCCTACAGCAGACAAAGTTTTTACCCCAGTGTAAAATGTAACAGAAGCCATGTGGCAGCTGGAACAGGACTGTGCAATCCCAGCAGGGCTGAAAGTCATCACTGTAAATATTCACAAGCAGGCCGATTTGTTTCCTGACCAATAGCACAAATATTTACTAGTTTCTGAATACCACCTGTTACTCAGCAGCTCCTCTATTGCATGCCACAAGCTCCCTGGCTGCAGAGGCTTTGTAGCCCTTCCGTACTGATCAGAGATTTAACGGTGTTTCAACTTCCACAGCTCACTCAGCTACTGGAGGAGAGGCAGGGAATAATTACTTACTTCTGTCTTTCTCTGCTGACCTCTCTGGAAGATGAAACGAGGAGCTTTAATGGCCTCTAAAGGGAGCCAGGTCCAGCCCATCTCAGATGGGAAGGATGACAACTGTACTAGTAGATCTTTGGAGTGAAGAATGTTTTAAAGATCCAAACTTCAAAGATCTTAACAAGGGGAGAGTTCGAGCTCAAACACTCTCCCCACTGGAGGAAGGAGAGCTTCTAACGTAACCACTCGCGTTTCCAGCCATAGCTTACACTTCAGAGCTGAGGCACCAGGAACTGCCTGTCACATCCTACAGTATAAATAAATCTCAGTCTGCCAGGAGGAAAGCTGTTACAAACCTAACCAATTTCCTTTGGATTTCTTTAGAATGCTTCCTCAAAGGATCTCTCCTTGGCAGAGCCAACACAGGATTCCTCCACCCCACTAGCAACAGCAAACATGTTCCATCCTCTTCTTAATTACATGCATCACCCATACCATGAGAAAGTTGGGCAGAGCATTGATGAAATGCACAAGTTGACAGCACAATTAAGGCTGAAGAAATGACACAGATGAATGATTAAGTAATGTCCTGGTTTCTCTATGAACTCTTAATTTAAGATCCCTCAGACCTCTGAAACATACTCATCCTGCCTCCTGTCAAGCAGAGAGATGACTAGAAAGAATGAGCTTATCATCATAAATTCAAACACAGAAGAAAAAAGGAATGGAATTAATTCGGAGGCCAATCTCATACCTAGACCCACTGGATGATATAAACCTGAAGCATCGTCCTTACGGATGCCAGCCAAAAGACTAAAGCTCCAAAACCCAGCATTTGGCATTTCCATCGTCTTACGAAGCAGAGCTGCCTTTTCAGTGCAGATGCAGCACGAAGGCTGTTATGCCACAGCTGACAGACTTGATATGGAGGCACTTGTATGCTTTCCAGGGAGGAGACACAGTCTATTCAATACACCTTTCTACAACATCAGATTTTTCTTTCCAAGTGCACAGCATGATTTCGCTTGTACAGTCCAATCTGGATCGCATGCATCATGTCATCAGCTTTACAGAACAGCCACAGAGTAATAAGTAACAGATTTAAGGTAAAAAATCAGACCAGGTTTTGCGGCAAAACATGAATAAAGGACAGTTTAACCTTGTCTTTGTTAAATATGGAATGAGGGATTTGCAGCCAGGGCTTGTTATCCTAAAACTCCTAACAGAAAATATCTGCAATCCCCCCTGCAGAGAGCAATAACCCAGGACTACAAGGATTTTCTGAGAATTTGGTGAGCCTCATGTTCAAGTTCTTAAGATTAGAAAACTCACAAGTGGGAGGGCAAAAAGCACACAAGAACGCCTAAAGCAATTTTCCCAGTGACTGACAAACATGGTGCTCAATTTCTCAGGGACTTGAGTGGCTGAAGCTGAAGTTAAGCTTCACTAGAGCTATATTTAGTTCTGCACAAATACGAATTAGGAAACACTTTCTTCCCAGTTACTAATGCAGTGTGACAGGAAACAATTATTTGCTCAGCGTCTAATGTTACCTTTGGTGAATATCTGGCTTGCAGAAATTGTATATTGTATAATAAAGAACCAAGCTGATATTCTGCAAATCAGTGAGAAAACTCATTTAAGAAGATGAAGAAACATTTGATTTGCACATGTCTGAGCTACACTGGTCTTAGCTATGCAGATAGAGTTAGTGTTGAGGCCTCTCTTGCTTTGATACGAAACTACAAAGCAAGTTTGTTTTCTGAATTGTACTTTAATTTATTCAAGAACTCTGTGGATATCTGAAGAATATTGTGGTTTCTCCAAGTATAAACCAGAGCTGGGCAGAAGGACAGAACAATTATATAAACCCCCATCTTTTCAAGTGCCAGTTTATCTCTATGGAAAATGCAATTCTGGGTCACAATGGAGCTCTCAGCTCAGCAATCGCTTCAGACTTCAGTGTCTACAAAACACAAAAGACAACAAAAAAGCATGATTCAAAGGAAGGGCTTGTTAAACTGTGGAGAACCAAGCCATGATTGTATAGAGGAATCTCACGTGGTGCAGACATGCTCAAAAGGGCTGCACTCAAAAAATCCAAAGCATGTGGCAGAGAAGAAACCCTGCTCCTGCCTACTGCAGCAAAAATGCCAACTGACAAGACTGGGGTTTCCAAGCCATCTAACACAGCATCCTTACATTAAGGAAGTTAGAAAGCATGGAACACCACAGCAGAAAAAAACCCACATCCTTGTTTTTGGTATCACTGGGCAAATATTTGCCATGCCCTTTACCATACTGAGTCATGTGAGTATTTCTAGAGCTGGAGGAGTTGGCATTTCATGGTTGGCTTAAGTGCTCCAAGTTTCTGCCTTGTGCTGGTGATATGCTGGTAACCTTTCCTATTGCAGATCCCCTTGAGATGGAAGATGGACACTCAGCACCATCCAAAAGACCACCAACACCCACAACATTTTTTAGCCAAAGCAGGACTATTAAAACACACATCTTTGCCTGGTCTTTCCACTGCCTGCTTCTGGAAATAAAAAAGGAAAGGAGCCGATAAATGCTTGTTTTCTTGGTAGTGCTTTGTCAGAGATTATCTGTTATTTTGGCAGTAAGCTCTCAGCAGCAGGTTGAACACAGAAACGTGAGTTTTGGGCACAAAGCAAACAAACCTCTCGCCATAAGCCAAAACATTTCTTAAGACACTCCAATTCCAAACAATCTCTCTTAACTACAAAGCCAAGCATGACTAATTTTGATGAACAAGTTACAAGGATTTCCAAGGAGAAATGACACCTCATTACTCCCACCTGTATGAAGTCTAGGAACACTGCTTATACACTTCATCTTCTTTGAGGATCTTGTGGCAAGAGGAAAAACTGGTGCCTCAAATATCTATAATGTCAAGTGTATCAAAACTTCTCATATGAGTTTACCAACAGCCACAGCTGCAAACTGAAGATGCCTTTTTAACTATGTCCTTTCACACAACTGGGATATTCAGTAGGTGCACATCATTTTGCCTCAGGAACTCAAGATTTGATCAGGAATTTTACTTTTGATGCCCATAAAGTTCCTGCCTATGTTTTACTTGCTACATTTTTACTCTAACAAGGCAATTTCTACAGTGCTTTATGTATTGATCAGCAAAAACAGTGCTGAACTCAGACTTACCTAGTCTACATGATGGAGGGAGGGGGGCTAAATTCTTTTCAGATCTATACAACTAACATACTACCATTTTATCCAAGCACAGCTGAACATCTCACTCCCCATTCCCAGTAGTGTCAAAGGAGCAAGAACAACCACAAATCTGCATCACAGGGTAGAAGTGCACGTCAATACGCAGCCTGCAGTTCCTTCTGAGTATCAAAGGGCAGCAGCTACGTCATCTTGTTCAGAGGTGTATCAGATTAAAGGCTTTTCTCTGTTTCTGGTACTGACACAGCCAGACTGGTAGATTCCATAGAAGCTTAAGCTTAATAAAACAAGATGTGGTTGAAGCTTTTAATGCAACTGATGTAATAGCAGTATATTTTCTTGCTGCTCTCATATTACTCCTGTACACACAACACTACAGCAATGCACTCTATGACTAAACTATCTCTGTCAAACTTTGCTGGAGAGATCAGATTGGACTTTCAACAGTCAAGCACACATAGGCCACATTCACCTTCTAGTTCTTCAGAATCTTTTATTAAGTTATTATGTGACTCTATACTTCTCCTTGGCAGTTCTCTCAAGAGAGACGACACAAAGCAAAGAATCCAGCTTGGAACAAGATGAACAATTTCCCTGGAACACAAGAAATCTCATTTCCCACCTCCCACTCTCCCAAGGACTCATCCACTTGCCCTCGTCATCACAATGCTAAAATAATCAGAAGGAAAAGCAGAAACCTCCTTGCCAATACAGGTTGCCATGTAGCACCTCCTCTCCCCCCTCAGTGTACTGAGCTTTTAAACAAACGTGTAACATGAATGAAGCCTTCCAAAACTTATTAGAGGTTTACAGAATGAGTAGACAAGTATGACAGGCATACATATTACCATTACTACTGAGTAATCAAAGGGATAAAGACACGTATCTAGGTATTAAGAGTAGTTAATTATTAGGAATTAGAATTAGAATTACGCTTTTTAAGAAACCAACTACTACACATCAGTCTACCACGTCCTTTCCTGCATGAAGATACCTGGCACTGAATAGGATGCTTAAGTGATGGCTATCATCTCATCCAAAGCATCCATTCCCTCAACAGCCACCGCAGCGCTGCAGTCTGCCAAGGGAAGGAATTATTTCATACTATACCCAAGACCTCAAACTTCCAGCTCTCCACATTGTACAAATCCTGGCAATACCGCCGTCTGAGAAAAACCTGCACTGATACTGATCTAGTTCAGAAAAAGAGAAAAGGAGCTGACCACTGTTACAGTTGCTTTGTCCAGGAAGAGCTAGACAGGAGCGCTCTCCAAGCACTGCTTAGTGGTTCCCCACCCCCTCTTTGCAAGGTTTTAACTCCACATCAAGCAGACTCCTGTACAGAACTGACTTTAAGGCAGTCTACAGGACTTTGAAGTTTTTCAGAACAAGAAAAGACCACAGCAGTACCTTGTCAACACTGGAAGAGGAGAACACCTCTAAGCACAGGGGTACAGGAGTGAATCAGACATAAAACATCCAAGCAACTACACTACTACACAAACTTGCAAGAGTGCCACTGATAGACAGCGTGAAGTCAGGACATTCTTTGAAGAACGGTGACTCTCAGCCTTCTCTGGCAGATTAGCAGCTTACTGACAGTAAATTCTGGTTGTAATGGAAAAAGAGATTTTTATGAGAAGCAAGTTATGAAATTAATGCAAAAACATACAATGGAAAGGTTGATTTCTTTTTAATCTATTGCAATTTGTCGCATCAGACTATCACAACAGGATAATCTTCAAGTAGCTAGCGTTAACATCTTGCTACAGCATAAATCCAAGAAAAGCGATAAACAACATTAACGAAAATATCAGAGGAACTATTAGATCAAGTTCACATTAGTGTTGCCTGAAGTGTGTCCTCCACTGCACCGAAGAGCTGATGTTTATCTGCCACTCTGTGATAAGCCCAAAGACCCATAAAAATGCACTAATACTAGAGAACTAGCAGCAATACCCAAACCTGTTAACAACTACCATCAGCAAATTCTCATCCTGGATATAACCAAGTTTTCTTACACCTCTATGAAACATACTACTCTTTTCTTTCCTCCTCCTTTAGAAGTGTAAGAAAAAATGAGAAATAAAATAGCACCGACCTGCATGAGTTTAAAAGGTTTTCCCTTCAGCAGCAGCAATGCCACCATCCCAGACAAGAGCTGGAACTGCAATAATCATTCAGACCGGAATATCCAATCTCTCTCAAATGATTAAAGGTGAGCTGTAACTTAAATATAAAATACACGTGCTTGAAGTGAGAATAGATGAACACACTTACTGTATCACACATCCATTAGTACAGAGCATCTATTATAGATACATATTAAAGGTGGATGAATATAGCCACAAAATCCAGACAAGCATATTTTTAAATAAACAGCTCTCCCTACCAGAATTACCATGAGTTATCATCCCCAGTGAGTGATCTTCTATAACAGAAGGTATTAAAATAAAGAGCACTTCTAAAAGTTATTTACAATACACTCTATTATTTGCTTAGTAAAATAAGCCAAAATTCTGCCTCAGAGGTGCCTGTATTTCAACTTTATATATGTAAATAAAGCACCAAAAAAGTGGAATATATTGAGAATAGTAAAATAAATGCATTGCATATCCGTTTTACTCCGAAATTCCACCCTTATATCATCATGCTCTGAATAGTTGTGTCTTCCGAAACTTACAGAAAACTGAATGTGACAACAAATGTAAACAACACAACACAGATTTCCACATTAATTACAAAGGCTATATCAGCACTACACATTTAGAAGTGTATTAACAGTACCAAACAGTAAAGTAACCACAAGGAACAACTTCAAGTAATCAGAGTCCTGATTTCTTGCGATTCTGAAACATGCTTATACAAGTGACACCAAACACAAGCACTCAGATACATGAATTTGTCTTTTCACATTGTTAATGGTTTTTCCTTGAGAAGCAAATTAAACACTGACTTTCAACATATATTTAAATAATGTTTTAAAGTACTTTAAAAATAGGTTTATGTTTCTAAAGCATTACAACATATTTTATATATTTATAAATACACATAATATTAAAAACCATTCATGCATCAAAAGTATTCAGATCTATGTTCAAAAAACCTGTAGTTGCTTCCCAAGCCTTTGAGAGGCTACACAGCTGAAAGTAATGCACTAAACCAACTCAAAATAGTGACTGACCTTTCAGCTGATGTAGAAATAGCTCTTTTCCTAATTTCAGTTTATTCAGTTAGTTCAATTCAATGACTTGATTTGCTCAAAATAAGGAATCAATTAAGAAATAACATAGCATGAAGATTTATTTTTATTTTCCACTGTAGAAATAAACATTAAGTGCAAGAGGATGAGATCTATCACTTCCAAAATCCTCCAGGGCTGAAACCATTTTCCAGTCACTATCCTGACTTAATATCTTGACTATTTTAAACCTTGAAAGCACTCCCTTACCAATTCAAAAAGCAAAATGCAGTAAGTTTGCTTTTAATTTATGTATGCAGTAAATTTTGGAATAACATAGCTAATATTGTTTCATGCATTTCAACTGAATTCAAATTTTTACATGAATGCAACCGTATATTCAGCATTCAATATATGTTAAACAAATATTTTATTACCAAAAAATGAGCATGAAGTACCTGAATGCTTATTTGACATAGTTAGACAACTACAACATAGGCTTATAATAATCTTGACAAAAGGTGTTACCTTATTGTAGAAGCTGTACTTAGCAGCAAATCAAGGCAATCTAATAATTACCAAACTACTAATAATTAACCTCTCCTTTGAGAAATGTAACAAAGTAAGATCAAAGTGACTGATTTACATCAAAGTTTCTTCATGATTTACATCATTATTTAAATCATATTTCAGTTAATGGGATATTTATTACAAGGTAGCAAAATAAGAGTTGAAAGATTTAATGAATTCTAACACTCATCTCTTATTTTGGGGCTCATCTCAAATTCACCATGGACTGGGCAGAAAAATTCCTGGAGGACCTCGTGCTACCTTATTGGTTTTGTAAGTGGTTCTTTAATTTCAGAATATACAGACGACGCACAACTCAAGAATGAGTTATTTTACAATTACTTGGGATACCTGGATAGATTTCAGCATATCCCAAACCATGCTGCAATCATGTTCCTGCTGGTGAATAAAACCTCCTAAGTATCTCCTACACATCCCTGCACCAACAAGTAACACCTCAGCGGTACTTCAGAGCCCACACTGGGATTAAGCAAAACATCCCAGAGCTCTGACACAATCTTTTACTGATGAGGGGGAGTAAGGCGGGAGTACAACCTCTTATCTTAGTCATGCTATTTTTCCTTTATTACAAGAATTAAAGAATTAGGAAAAATGTACAAAGTTAATGCAGACAAATGATTTTTTTTTATCTCGCTAGTATTTTAATTAAAACCTTTTGTCATGTCTGCTAAGCAAGTTCAAAGTGTTGCACTGCAGGAGCAATGGGAATGCAGAAGTCTTCTTATGCTTGAGGAAAAAAAATGTTTTCAACTTTTACCAAATCAGCGAGTGTAATTACTACAGGAATAAATCAAATTTATAGCAGGCAAACACACAGCATAATCATTTTTTGTGCGACCATAAATGAGTTTATTCGTGTTGCAATGTGATAAAGTTTAACATTTTCCGCATGTCAAACAGACTATTTTGATAATATTCTTTACATTTCCTCCTTATTAACGAGATGAAAAAATTGCTATTAAGATATGCAAGTCATCTCAACACATCTCGTTACTGGATAAGCTTCAACAAAACCTTAAAGCACTTTTTTCTAACCCCATTAACACAATAAACGCAAAGCCAAAATTCTTGCTTTGGTATTAGACAATGTTCTGTTCTTGCAAAATATCAAGAGGTAGAATTCAGCAAACTACAGCAAATCAGTTGAGATTTGGGTTTTGTAATTCTGCTCAGAATGCTGCTGCAGGGGAGACAAACGCATGTTTAATTTCCATTATTTCAAAAGATTTTTTACTTCCATTTAAAGAAATGAGAGAGAAAAAAAATGTTGGCTCTTTTTTTTTTTTTTTAAATCATTCCCAAGACTACCTCTGCTATTTAAAAGTACTTTCACATCTCCACTTTCACTACTAACCTTTTGTGAAGAATAATTTCTGATTGCTAGGCTATTTTTCATTTGCCTACCTCTATTCATAAAAAAAGGGGGGAACATGTAAAACAGCAGATCTGAGCGACTGTTAAAAACTTGAATAGCTTACATACATAAAATCGATTGTGGTCCTGCAAAACCTGAAAGTAATGTTATCAAAACACGGGATCACTTCGGTATGCAATGGCACTCCTGAACCACTCACTGGCATCAAACCACAGCGGCACGTCACCAACAGCAGCAGTTGGTTCTTTGCTTGAATGTCAGTTTTGAAGAGCAAATATCTACACGCACTCGCACACGTATGCATTTCAGCACATATACAAAGGCCACCCATAATCAAATAAACCTGACAGCTCCTACCTGAAAAAGCAGTTTTGTGAGACCACATAGCTCAAGTCAGCAGAACCGTCTGGACCAAGTTATCCAAGAATTCTCCATTTACAAATTTCAGTTTCTCCTTGACATGAACTAGAACATTACAATGGAAAGATGCAATAGAAAATACTGCAGGTAGGCTATCACCTCTGGTGCTTAGAGAGACGGCTGAGCAATGCCACTGCCATGGGAAGGATGGCTCCGAAAAGGTTCCTGCAAGACCGCTGCGGAAAGACCTTTATCAGCTAGTCACTATAAATTTATTTTCTGCAAAGGAACCTTCTGGCATAATGTGCAGAGAAAGGACATAAAACGCAATCTGTCTGCCAATGAAACTTAAAAGTGAATGTGAAGGCAGGAGAGGCAGCATATTTTGTTGAAATATGTAGATGTGCCACTTAGATCTCAACACGTGCCACTGCCTGACACCAGAGGGTGAAATGTTCTGATCTCTGCTGACAATATTTATACTGAGAAAGCCTCTGATATTTCACCCAGTTCCCCAAACGCTCATCATCCTCTCTCCAGAAGCAAGAGGGGTGGGTGGGAGCCCTCTGCAAGTCCACAAACAGGTGACAACCTGTGGACCTTTGCCAGCATTGTTTGTTTCCCCCTTAGCAGCACTCACCTATGTACTGACAGAAGACAACTGAGGACCGTGGACACTGAATTCACTTTGTTGTCTACAGAATAAATATAGAAACAACTAAAATCCTTCAACAAGGATAACTAGCAGGGTGGAGGCCAGCATCACCTGCACTGCTGTCCAGGGCACAAGCAAACTGCAGCTCTGCAACAGGGAGAAGGTAGCTTTCACCACCATACAGATTAAGCCAGCAAATCATCCAGAAACAAGTTTACAGATTGGGCTTTTTCCTTTTTCCTCACCTTTGGTAGATAATTCGCGTAAGCTGTAATATTAAATAAAAGAACAGCAACCACATCTTATGAATAGTGGGGATTTTTTTTTTAAGTAACAGAATAACCATCACCTTCTAATCTAATAAAGATGTTAAACAAGACCAGTAATATTCCATCAAACAGGCATGCAGAATTCTAACACAAGTTAGACACATACACAGAAAAAAATTAGGACCTGTGCAATTACCCTGGTTTTGGCTGGGTAAAATTAATTTTCTTCTTAGTAGCTGAGGCAGTGCTGTGTTTGGATTTAGTGTGAGAACAATGCTGACAACACACCAGCGTTTTAGTTCTTGCTAATTAGTGCTTATCCTAATCAAGGACACTTCAGCCTCTTATGCTCTGCCAGTGAGGAGGGGCACAAGGAGCTGTGAGGGAGCATAGACAAGACACCTAACCCAAACTAGCCAAAGGGGTAGTCCATACCATGGAACATCATGCCCAGTATATAAATTGGGGGGAGTTGGCCAGGAGCCACAGATTCTTGCTCAGCAATGGGCTGGCCATCAGTCAGCGGGCAGTAAGCAAATATACTGTGCATCATTTGTCTTTCTTAGGTTTTATTCCTTTTTTTTTTTATTCCTATTAGTATTATTATGTTTTACTTTATTTCAATTATTGAACTGTTCTTATCTCAACCCATGGAGTTTACCTTTTTTCTGGTTCACCTCTCCATCCACCAGGGAAGAAGGGAGCGAGCAGCTGCATGATACTCAGCTGTCTGGGGTTAAACCACAGCAGCAGTACAACTCAATTTTCAGCGAGGCGGTATTAAAATATAATTAAATATTTTACAATATAAATAAGAAGATTAAGTAATGCCAAAAGAGGGCACAGGATCTGAAGGGCAATGGATCTAAAGATACACTTTTAAATATTTAAGCTAGTTTTTTCCCCTGAATTTTTATCATCCTATTAACATAAGTTTATACATTTTGTATAACAAGTTTGTGCACTACAATTTTTTTTCCACTTGTTTAATCTTCCTATTCCTACTTTTTAAACATCCAGTTTTACTCAAGCCTCCGGGTGTATTTATTTTAATTAAACACAACAAAACCAAATGAAATGCTTTTGCATTGTTTGAAAGGAGACCACTCAGAATCTTCCTCCGTGCGTTGCAGTAGAGATCTGTCAGATACATCCCCAGAGTAACCCTGCCACAGACAATAGCTGTGCCAACAGCTATTTGTCTTCATTGTGAAGGGAAGCCTTTAACAAACAACAACAAAAAAAGTAATTTAATATTTGTATTGTGTTTGCACAAAGAAGCACTGAACACCGAATGTGTGGGGTAGCACCTTCCAACCTGTGCCCATATGAGGGCACACCGCAGGTGCAGTAGCGGACAGACATGGTCTGGGACAGGCTGACACTTGCTGTGTAGTCCCACCTTTGCTTCTCTTAAATCAACTAAAAGCATCTGCTTTTATTCCACAGAAGATGGATGTTCACATGTTTTGACAAAAGACCCATTCCCCATTAACACCTACACAAGACCATGCATGAGGCTGAATCACCCACATGCTGGCTGGTCCTCACTCTATCAGGTTGCCAAAGCATCGCTTCTCTCTAACTGACAACGTACCTGTATTTGAGCCTTAATTCCACACTACATTCAAGAGCTTCCTGGGTTTTTAACTTTTGTAAAGGCACACTCAAACTTGTGGTCACACCAACTTATTCCTGTGGGGGCCAGTCTCTATGCTCATCTGAAAGCAGGTAATATCAGGCTGTGCCTTCCCCTTCACCCACTGTTATCATGTCCACAATCAGAACAGTGCAGTTCAAACACAGAAATCAAGTAGAAAAGCTTAAAACATTTCCTTCCAGTATCTGGCCAGAAACATCTTCTCAATATTTATTGCCTTTTCACTGCAAACCAATTTCTTCTGCAATAAAAGGCTGCTTTTGATGTGAACTCCTTACACCACATAAGGGCAGACTCCAACAGCACTTTAGACACTGTTAGGAAAGGTTTTCTACAATCTTGAATAAACATGCAGGAACTACACATGCAAGGAAGAAAACAGGATCTCTGTGGTCCTTCAGCCCACCGCTCTAATGTACAAATTTAATGCAGACAAAGGCAGACAACATTCAAAACATGCACTACAGCTTCAGAATGTTATTTCATAACATTAATAATTGCCTAAAAAGCACAGTGGTATTTGACAAAGATTTCTTTGTAAATAAGGTTACACTGATGAGAAGGTTTTCACCAAACTCATTATTTTACCTGAAAGGCAAATGCAAGTACAACAGAAATTGCAAGGCAGTATTTTACGGAGGCTATTTTTGTTCACGCACATGGATCTAGTTATTGAATACAAGTGAAGTTTAACAACAAGAATAGCAAATAATTTCACATCATACAAATTGCCCTGTACTTTTAGGAAATGTACTTCAGCAGAGACTGTAGACTATTTAGAAATCACTTGTCTTCAAAGTCTGAAAATGACTGAGAGACAAGCAGTAACCCAGTCTGTTCAAGTGGTGCTGCAGAAACTCAGCATTTTCCTCCTCTCTTTAGACAACTTTAAAGTCACATTTGCTTTTTATTATTATTACTTCTTCTATGCTAACAGAAAACCTTTCTAGATTTTAGATTTCAGCATCAATTTCTCATTTTTATAGGTTTCACCCCATTTTCAGACTTCCACTCACCAATTGCAGAAATCTGGAAAAATAATTTCCCAGAGTGAATTACTTATTAAAAGCAAATGTATCAATGAAAGACCCCAAACCAGACCCCGTGTGAGGCCGAAGTAATACTCACAGCCCCGTGATCTCTCCCAGTAGAGTTTGTCAAATCACTTTCAACTACTCGTGAACACTGCTGGCAATTTTTTTTGATAGCCAACAAAGGGGCAATTACAGAGTAGCACCAAGACACAGCTCACATTTTGGGAGGATTTCACCCGGAAACATGCCACTGATATTCACATTTAAGATCTCCCAGGGCCCTATTACTTCTTTCTTTTCCAATAACATCCAGGATTGCGCTGGTGCTTGAAACAAAAAATCAAAGTTTTAACAATCCACAGTTTCCCAGCATTTGCTTCATCTTAATTGTGACAGTACGGGAGTTCATGCTAAACTATTCAGCTATCTGCCTGGTCACTTTTACATTGGGTAAGTCACATTCAGAAAAATTCAGTCACATTGGCATTTTAAACTGGGTAGGTCACATGCAGAAAAATTTTATATATATATATATATATATATATATAGATACATATATATATAAATAAATAAA
>JBCJKH010078148.1:0-95711 GCA_039877255.1 Loriculus beryllinus
TGAAATTTTCAAAGCTTAACTCAAGAGGAAAGAGATTAGAGAGATGAGAGGAACAAGAGGAACTGAGAAGCACAATGCACTTTGTCTCACAATTCGTATAACAAAAAAAATAATAAACTCTGTATCAACCAAGCATCCCTCTTCTACAAGTTTATTTCTAGTACTGTGTTAAGGAATGAAAGATTCTTAGCATTCCTGACCATCTCTATGGAGCGTTAATGAATAAATAAGTCTCTTAAAAAAAAAAATCAGAAAAATCAACCAGCTAAACAGAATTTGTTTTCAGCCCTTTGGGCTACAAAATAGGAACTACAGAGTACTTAAAACACTGCATTTAGCCTACCAGCACCTGCTACTATTTTTGAAGAGTTTTCACATAGTGCGTATGTGAGCATTTATTTCAGTCATATAATGAGTCACACTCACTGAAACTGGCACAGATTATATTCAAAAACAAAAGCAATTCCATAAACTACACACTAATAAGGCAGATACAAAGGTTCTCTGGATTACAGTACAAAGCACAATTTAGCAGCAGAATAAAGCTTAAAGCTAGACAAGCAAACTGACATCAGCACCCTTGCTAATCATAGTACAAAAGCGCCTCTATATTTTCTCAAAGTGCAAAATGAGCCCACATAAATCACTCTTTGTTATTTGAAAATATCTGGGATTCTTAAAGCTTGATCTATTTTTAACATTTCAGTATTTGTCATTGTAATGAAAGCTGTATACTGCCTCACTGAAGTATACAATACTGTGCTATATGTGTAAGCAAGACAGCTTCTTCAATAACAGCTTTCCAAAAAAGAAATCTCTAACAGAAAGCATGCATATGTGCAAGTATGTATTAATGTAAATTTAATATCCACGACCACCCTTAGCCATTTTTGTTTGAAAATTCTGCATTTTCTTCAACAGACCCTGTTACAGACTACTCCTCATGATCGTTAAAATGTTGTGACTGGTTTAAGTCACAGGGAAAATTCCAGGCACTAACTATCTGTCACATTACTGATGTTATCAGCCACACATTATCAAATACTGGTTTTCTGTTCTAAAAGGTCAACTGTATTAAGTTTGAGAAGTAAAAGAATAGCCAGTAGAGTTTTAAAAACATGTTTTATAAATATACTAACACCTAGTTAGGAAACACTGCATGCAGATTAAATACCTAACTCAAAAGTAAATTTTTTCCTTGTAAAACTGTAGTACTGTAGTATAGCAAATGTCATGGGAATCAAGTTCACCAAATGCCTGTGCAGGCTTTGTGAATTCTTACAAAACAAGGTTTAACAAGGTTTGCTGCTTTTGTTTCAGACTATAAAGGCCTTGTGTGCCTCTCAGCTTGTTTTCTGCTTTGAGCTGCAAAGCATATCAGCTGGCCTAACATAGGACATCACCATTCTTGCCAAACATTGTCCTGTTTGTATCATGAGACCATTGTATCATGAGACCATCATAACTACAGAAACAAGCCTGTTTGCTTGTTTTTGAGGTAGGCTAAAATGTGACAAGCTGTTCACCCACAGAGCATCAAATGATCAAAGGAATAGTGGAATTTTCTTCTTTTCACACAGAATTTTGAATAGCTTACAAAGTAAACCCAAGAAACTTGCGTTATTACTTTTTCCACTCACATATATGCAACTGCTATTTTAAAAGTGAGTGAATCAGCTAAGAAATTGTCAGAAAGCATCATTTAGCAGTGTAGGGGTTTGTTGGGTTTTTTGTTTTTTTATTAAAACAAACAAACAAACAAAAACAAAAAGAAAAGCAAAAAAACCCATACTGTCACTAAACTTGTATGCAGTACACAGGATTTACAACATAACCTCCTTAAAAGGAGGTTGAAGTTGTTTCTATACCTCCCTTAATCTTTACGTTTATGGATTGTTTTTTCCCTTGTCATATATACAACATGTACCTCATTCAGCTGGTGGCTGTAGCTCAAAGATGTCGGAACTATGGGATGTATGTGTAAATGGAGAAAGAAAGGAAGGAGGAAGGGGCAGGAAAGTAGATAGTCTGTATCTGAAGAAAGATTTGACCTTCCATTTGGATCGCCTCAAGCTGTTGCTCAAGAGGCCAAAAAAATTACATTAAATGTTTAAATAAAAGCTTAGAAATGTTAAATCAAAGACAACTTTTTCCTGGTCTTTTTTATTTTTTTCCCTTTATCTTTTTTTTCCAGCATTTGCTCCCATGTGGTCAAGTAACTCTACTTACTGATAAACTGGTCAACCATCCTTTGGTCTACTAAGTATTATTAGCCACAGTCCTCATGTCATTTAAAGCTTGTTTTCCTCTTTATCACATTTACAACCTTTCTTCTCTTGGGTAGCATCCAGTCAAAAACCTCCAAAATTCTTGAGTACTGGCTAAGGCAAAGAGGGTATCATTTACATCCCACTCTGGTAATACCTCTAATGAATGAGCAAGGGAGAAAACTACGTATCTCGGTCCTTCTGATCTCTTAAGTGTACAGACATTTGTGCTTAGGTTTTCATCTCTGTACTCCACACGCTACTTTGAAAGGACAGTATTTGGCACCCTCCTTCCCCAGAGAAGTCAACTAAGACTTGGAAGAAAGAAGTGACTTACCAAGGGGCACAGGGAAGGATCAAAAAGAACACCTGATGTTTTACAAACACACAACATTTCCTTGCTCCAAAAGAATGTATAAAGTAAGTAGAAGACATGCACATCATGAACCAGAGAGAAGCAGGAGAAAATAAACAAGGCAGTCCAAGATCACTTCAGGATGCTCTCCTGGACATTTAAGTCCTGAATCTACTGTTGACGTCATTTCACATGTCTGGTGGGATCAAGACTTAATTTCTTAATGCTTTTTGCTCCCATCTATTTCATCTATCCCTCTGCCTTCACTTTCTTTTCAGGGCAAAGGTTAAACAATAGTGAAATTGCTAGATGCCTCTGACAAACAGGAGAAAGGATCACAACCAGAAGGTGAGCATTTCTTCTTTTTGCCTCCTAATTTCTAGTGTCCTGGTGTTTTCTTCATCGCAAGACTCAAACACAGCTCTGGCACAGCTCCATTGACTCATACATTTTACCTGTGCTCAGCATCCCATTAGAAGCTCAAACAAAATAGAAATACATGTTCCTTCACACTACGCTTCTTTTTAAATCCTGTTTGTGGTAGGCATAGACCAATGACAACTGTCACTGATGAGCTTCATCCTACAAGGCACGTACTTGGGAGGACTGCCAGGAAGAAGCCAAAAGAGGTCACATTAGGTAACAGTGCTTCAAGTACAGAACTTCACTTTTCCCACTTGCTACTCTTCTGGTCTGCGGAACTAACTCCAACATTGTGAGATTTCAAAGTTTCACCTGAGAAATTAACACTTAGGTATTTCTACATGGAAATAAATTAAGGGTTGTTTTTCAGAAAGCATTTTCTGGAAATCTTTTTAAAACCCTCTCATACTTCACTTCCCCAATGGCCATATTATGAGCACTTGAACCGAAAAATACGTAATTACTACTTATTTCTGAAAGCCATTGTCGTCACACTTACTGGCATCTGCCATCCTCCTCTTCCCTAAAAATTACATCTTTTTTCCTTCTTTTATTTCTTTTCTGAACATAACACAGAACAACTAAATTGAGCACCAAAAAAAGCATGTTTAGCGTCTTAGTTGGAAACGCAGTTTCTGCTGTTACAAGATTTGACAATAGTCTAAACATTCCACTTTTAGTAGCATAAATACTATGAAGCGTAAACAGATTACTGCAAAACAAACAAATGTGATATGAGGAAAACACTGAATACATTATGACTTTCTTTAAATACTTAAGACTTGTTTTCCAGGAAGCACCATCTTTTCTCACTGAGCAAAATAAGGAAAAAACAGTCTCAATGGAAGTTTCCACTCTCCTGGCCATCATCCTGATCATCTGTTCCGAATACACACAAGGCCAAAATTTCCTGTTTTCAAACTATTGTCACCATTTTCTAGTCTTGTGCTGTTGATTCTAACTTTAGCTTGTCAAATAAACAAAACACTGAAAATACAGCAGAACGATACTTCCACACAGATTTATTATGAGTACTGTTTTATAACCAACGTTTCAGCATATGAATTAGTCTCCCAGTGTTACACCACCAATTAAAGTGTAAGAAAAGGTGCAAAATACAATTCAGCCAGTGTAGCACTAACTAGCTTTATTTTGTAAATCTAAAACTAACTGAATCTTTTCCATTTTCCATGGGGCTTCTTGCCTTTATTTTCTGCCTTGTTTTTGTTTTTGGTTTTGGTTTTTTTTTTAAGCTTTATGCCTATTCCTAGTGTAATTGCGCTGCCAGGTCTGCATCACTTAATTCACACTGAACCTTATTCTGTCTGGTAGCATCAGTCACTTTAATAAATACTTACTTTTTCTGCAGTATGTTAGAGATTTTCTAATGGCAAACATAAATTTTTTCCTGTGCATAGCAGAGAATTATTGTAATTTTTTTGTCAAAACAGAACCAGAATTTAGAGTTACACAGAGCAATAAAGCAGATCAGCAGCAGAGCCAGGACCCTGAGCCCTCATTTTGCTGTCTTCAAGTTAGGATCCTATACCAGATCACCCCTTTATTATCTCATCTACTTCTGCTATAAACATTATGCCATTTCTGGTCATCTGCAAACTCACCTTTTCACTTCTAGTTGCTCTGTTTCACACCACCCAGCCTACGTGGCTAACAGTTTTGCTAGCAACATGTTCCCAGATATTAGCTTTGCCATCCCTTCTCATTGCTTTGTCAGCAATGAAAATATAGCACTTGTCACGGCATAAGGAGAAGTGTATCTGTTGCAGGTCCCTTACTCACACATCTACATGGTCTTTGGTTTGCTGCTCTGTTTCTCAGAATATTTCCAAAATTTGGTCTTTTCCTCCCTGATCACAAATGTGTTCTGATCATCTCCCCCTGTAGTCTCTCCCACATGCATCCTACTTAAAATAATACTGCCAGGACAATTTCCCATCTCTCATCCTGATCACATTATCTTCCATTTTAAAGTTCTCAATTTATTGACTTGATTTACTGCAGTTTTGAGCCTATTTTCCTACTCTTACACTTTTTCTTGTTAGCAAAGTCAATGCGCCTACTCGACTGCCTCTCTCTTGCAAGTCACCTCCTATTGCTTTGCTTTACCACTGATACAAGATTTGGTTTATTTAAACTTCTCTCCCACTCCTCTCATGTTTCTTCAACTTCTGATGGCTCCCCAAATCAATAAGCAAGGGCATGACACCTCCTTCTGTCAGATTCCTCCTAAAGATCAACCTCTTTGATAGTACTTACAATCACCCAAACCAAACTGCAATTTGGCCTTGCATCAGATGGACTTATTTAAAAGGTAATGTTTTTGCGTTTTCATCAGACAAAGTTCGGTTTGTTGTTTTGTTTTAAAGTTGCTCATCAGCTCTTAATTAGAAGTCACTCCTCCCCCACAAGTCTTGGTCTAAGAAAGCAAAACATTCATGGTAGACTATGCCCTTTTTATTTTAATGTGTTAAAACGTGTTTTTTAACATTATTTATCACAAGGATTGCTAGAGTGCTGACAAAACCCCCTTAACAAGACAACCAGAGAAAACACCAGCTGTGCTGTTTGAGTCAAGTTCCACTATTGTGAGCTCATGGTGTACATTTTGACAAGCTGCATTAGAGCAATGCACGGAAAAATAAAAACTTTAGGATTTAAAAGACATGATAAATCCAAAGCTGAGAGGTCAAGCCTACACTCCATGGACACCAACAGCTTTCCCACTAATGGTCAGGGATGAAACATCCTACCATATATTTCTGTCTACTCATTTCTCATTTTCTAGGAGGACAGTCATTTTGAAGTGGTGCTTGTATCAAAGTGTGAAAAAAATCCCCATTCTTCCAGATAACAAGCCCAGTGCTTCTTATAGTATTTTGTACAGATTTGCAATTTTCCTTCTCCTTACCTTCTTACTTGCCCATGTAGGTATCTATCTTTATCACCTGCAAAACGCTTATAAACAAGGAAAAGCAAAACCATGCAATCCTGACACTATTGTGGACCTTTTAAAGGACACTGCAGTTTCAACAAACATACAACACACACTTCAGTGTCTCATGTTTGGATTACTCAAGCTCGCTAATGCTGCATGCAAAATAGAGACTTTTATGGATGACAGCGGCTAGGCGCTCTGCACATCACCTCTTCAACAAAATATTCATAGGCTTAAACACTGTGTTTTGTACTCCCCATAAAAGAAAGGGGATTTGAGCTACAGAAGCAGTAGTGTCTCCAACTTCAATAGGGAATGCTGAATAAAGGAGTATTTAGTAGTGAATTAAGAAGGACAGCGCAAAGATACCCCTTAATTTCTACAAATTGCCTCCCAACTAACCAGCCTGGTTTAACCTACTAGTTGTATGCATAATGAAAGAAGCTCCTATACATCCATCAAACACACAGGGAAAAGTCTCCAAAGGGAATTCCAGACAACGTTTTAAATAATCCCTACAAATTAAATTTAGGACATGTTGACACTCCATCCTTATCCATTGCTTGTGAGAGAAAGACTGTACACCAGCTGACATATTTGCAAATTGAGGACCTGAAGACCAAAGCAGGAGCCTCTCTTGTAAATGAGCCAGCCACTGTCACAGCAATGAAAGGACTGACACTTATTCAAGCCTCTTTACTCAGACGAAGTAAAGCTGAAGGAAATCTATTGTTCTGACAAGGTATTACAGAGAGAAGCAACACAGTAGTTTTAAAATACTGTAAGGCACTGCAAGGAATTCCTTGTTGTAAGAAAGGGGATGAATTAGGAAGGGCATGCTTAGTGTTTGTATTTTAGGACTAAAATTACTAGCTTTTCCATTACAAATATAAAGATCAGCAATGTGCATGAACCAAGTGACTAGATATGGCTGGAAGAGCTGCTAAGAAAAAGTAAAACCTAAGGTAAAGCAAAAGTCAGCACTGTTTCCGACACACACATTCTCACTTTACATCACTGAAAATATTTGCCAACTAGGCTCACCAGAGTTTTTCCTGAACAAAACTGACCTGAAGAACTACAGAGAAAAACTGATTTCAAACCAAAGAAGCAAAAATCAGAATTCTTTGCAAGACATTACAATATATAAATTGCTTATATTATGCTAATTAAACTGAGTCAATTATAACAAAAATGGTTTTTCCAGCAGTGTAAATATACATCTAGATTCAAGTAACTCAGTAGTAGCAAAATGGTTAAGAAATCAAAACAACCTGCGACATCACATACCAATAGCATATTTACCTACATACCAGCACACTGGAAAATTAAGATGCTTTGGTATAATTACTTGGATTAGCTTACAAAAGACTCCTCTCGCTCTCATCAACTCACATAAAGTTTTCTACTGTTTCCTAGACTGTAACAGTACCCTCATGCCACATATTATTAGGGTCAACAGCTTTGTAGAGTTTAACTACCACAACCAAGTAATTTATCTTTTTTTTTCCTCCCCGCCCCAATGCAATCTCTGAATCAGGATTTGTTCTGAAACCAAATCCTTCACACAGCATTGTCACAACTGCTCACCACAAACACAGCGGAACCTGAGTGCCGGTACCAAGCCCTGGTCTGCTCACAGCAACTCCCTGGAAGCCCCCCTGGTGACAAAGTACTCACAGTGGGGTCTTAACAGCCAAGAAAGCACAGATGGATCTTCAATAACCATACAAATGTTAAGATAAGCTAAGCATTTTAGAACGCTGTATTAACACACCTACACCTGCCCATGTATGCCCATAACAAACTGAAGCAATACATTGCAGAGCATTTACTTACTTCATGATACATATATATATATATTATATATGTAGATTTTTTTTCTTGAGTTGGTGATGCAACATGACAGAGGTTTACACTCGTGCTCCAGAAATACAATTTACCCAGTCAACCTGTCAGAACAAAAGCTACACCTCTTTTTGAATTAAAAAACCCCACTCCAAAACCTAAACAGTTTCAAGCAAAAAGATAACGTTCTTTAAGGAAGCCCCTGCTTACTTACTCCAATTCGTTCTCCATAGGCATAAGTTACAAAGCAGAAAAGTAAACAAGAACAAGTGTTTTTTCTAGTTTACCTCTTCAAGTCTTCAAAAAATTTAAGCAATGTCCTGGCCATTTCTGTAGTTGTGTCTACCCCAAAATAAGCAAAGCTTTCTTTTTCCTGCTGGCTTCCCACCTCACTCTACACCACCCTATCCTCATAACCTTTGACCAACAGGAAGCAGACACAATGGACTGAAAATAACAGCAATTGTAAGATTTCAAATGATTTAATGCATGAGGGGTGGGCTTAAGATTTGAAAAACTTCCCCTGTTTTGGTTTTTAACAGTTATCTACACAGGCTTACATGTGCTAGAGATCCCAGCTTGAGAGCCAGTCTAAAAACTGAAACTCACAATTAAGAGCACACAGGTACAAATTCTGGCATATGTTCAGATTCTGCATTTATTAAGCTATTATATACATATATACACATATATTTATTATTACTAGGTTATTATACACAACTAAATTTTCTGACAGTGTACACAATAGCAACAGAAGTTCTTTTTGGTGAGGTTAGGTTTTTTTCAAATGTTTTCATTTATTTGAGCTTTTAGATCAATAACAGGTAACTATGTGCCATAGAATAATATGACATTCTGGTAAGAAATATAACCATCAGTCCATTTCAACACTGCAGTCAAAGCTGTTAATGAAGAAAAAAAATACATGGTGATGGAAAGCCACAGAGCAACTTGCTAATACAAAAGAGTATCTGCTGATTCTAAGTAGCTGAGGTACACTTCGTGGCGTAGAAGGAAGAACTTTTTATCTTCTCCTCACATAAAGGCTCAAAGCAATGAACCCAAAGATAGCTTCATTACCAGTTAAAAATTCACATGCTTTAAATTACACTAACATCTTGGCCTGAACACGTGAGGGTTACAGATTCCAAAGTCCAGATAGGCAATTAAGAATGCTTCTTTTTTATTAAGTGGGTTTTTTTGTCTTGCACCCCAAGTACCAGCTGATTATTATTTTGAAAACCCACAATCACATCCTGATTCTGTCATCCCTCCCCAGAGCACCCAGGTTCCTCCTTTGCGGTTACACCACAACACATACGGGTCATGGCGATAAGAGCAGAATGAACTAACTCAGAGAGACTCACCTCTTGTCTAAGAGCTATATTGTGCTATCTGGAGAAGGAAATGGAGGGCATAACAAGTCAGTGTCATTTTTACACAGATTAAATATCCCTAACACAAGATGACTAAACCAAAGGTCCTTTCACAATCACAAAAGCTGGCAATGTCTTTTGCCTTGTAAATGCCAAGAAAATTTTGAGTATGTTTGCTAGCCCAAGCACACATTTATTAAGCATTCACTGTCCATCTACTGCACATTAGGTGCTGCTTGGGTTTCTTTTTAGAAGCATTACAGTAGAAATATTCTTTTCTCGGCAAGGGAAGCTCAGGCACTGCATTTCTGCAGGATAAAACCAGATCTACCTTGTCAATGAAGTATTTCATTGAGGTCTGCAAGTGCTCAAAATAACTACAGAAAAAGCCCTCATAATACATATCAGCATGGTATCCACAACAACTTCCAAATATATGAACATCCATATTGCATATGAGCAAGCTTCTGTACACAGCAGCAGAAGCCATCACTGACACACCGTAACAGGAGCTTGAAGTACAAACGGTTCAACAAGGATACTAAGTACAAGGTTCTCTGCAAGCCTGCAGTTTAAGAGTCCCTTGAAACCACTTTGTCTGCTAATAGGATCCTCCTTTTCCCTTCCCCCATTTTAAGACACAACCTGATGCCATCACACCAAGGAGTAACAGAGAAAGGATATCCTGCCTAGATTTTCCATTATACAGATCAAATCATCAATCCAGAGAGGTCTTTTCTGGCACATAGGATAAAAAGAAGATGCTTCCAACTGATAAACCCTGAGAGGAAGCAAGGTTGGCTCCACAACTATTTTTAAGTAGTTAGCACTCACACAATGGCCTAAAATTAATGGCCAACCCCCAGGGTCCATGAAGCTTTCGTTCAAAAAAAGTATTAAAAAAAAATAAAAATTAAGGAGTTAGCATATTTGAGGGAGAAAGGAAAGAAAAGGGGGGGGGAAGGAACAAAAGAACTAGAAGGTGGCAGATAAAATCATGCTTCTTCCCAGATTCACCTTGAATTGAGTTTGCATGTTTAGTTTAAGTAAGTGAAAAGAGAGAAAAGTAAGTGAAGAGAGAAAGCTTTGTGTTGTTTTCACTAAAAATGAAGCATTTCCTTCAACAACTGCTGGGAGAAAACCTATTTTACAGCTCTTGTCATTTTGACTAATACACCTTTGCTGTATCATATGACAAAAAGTAAACAAACATAAAAAGAATATCTTTATGTAAATGTATCATGAAAGAAAGAACTTGTTTTTCAGACTGCATTTCCAAGACTGGCTACCACAGCTGTGCTGCAGCTCCCAGCTGAATGGCTCCCTACATCTCACCACCTAACAGACAAAGAGCATTCAGTTTACCAAATGGCCAGTGTTTCACATTTAGCTCAGTTAAAAGCATCCCACATCTAAGGCTTCATCTAAGCATGATAAGCAAAGTCCTACTTTGTGCCTCTGGGTAGATAATAAATACAAACACCTTTTTATCATCTATGGATAAATAATTTAAATGGCATCATTTCAACATTAAATGCACTGAAAATGCAGATCTCATGCCAGTCATTTCTTTGGATAAAGAACAATATGAGGCAAAAGAGCTTTTAAAAATCACCTTTTTAATCTAAGAAATACCCAAAAACTTGAGACATTTTAAATATTAGCATTCACCTCCACCCTTTAGTGCTAAAAAGGATTTCTTCATATGAGCGTTTATCCTTCTGAAGGGTTTTTTTTGTTTTATTTTTAATAACAGCATCCTTCTGATGAATAACTAACAGAATCATGGAAAACAAAAATGGTCTAGAACTTCTGATCTCATCACAAACTATTCCCCTCCTCCTCTGTGCACTAGATAAGAAGTGAACAATTAGCCTGCTGTTTGCTCTGTACAGTGAGATTGTTCATGCCTTCATTTGTACCAGATCACAGGATGGAATAGAGAAAAACATGAAAAAAGATTAAATAAAAAAATTAATATATTATTAAACCACCAACACAGCTATGAGAACATAAACCCAATCATATTTTTATTATTCATTTTGTAGTTTTGAGCATATTCAAGTACATTTACTTTACCTGGCTTGAAAAGTACTTTGCTCTTTGACATGAAAAGCAATGCTCTGCATTATAAAACTGCTTTTACACCTTTTTGTGAGAGTTTCATAACTAATTTCACTTACTATGAAAATGTTTAATTTTTAACTCACAGGCAGCACAGGAACTCTAAAACTGGACACCTTGTTACTTTATTTATTGGCTCTCTATACATCTAAATAGCATCCATTTTGTTTACTGACTAGGAGCTCTTACTACTGCCAGCACTTCACCAACAATGACTGTAGAAAAGGGAAAACATGTTTTTCTACATTGTTTGTCATCTAACAGTACTGTAAGGTATGCATGTACCAGTTTGAAAACATTATTAATAGCTGGTAACCTCAAATGGACAAAACAACCTACTCAGCAGGTATTTCATCTGAACTCATAACTTAACCCTTTTTATTCTGGAGTTATTTTTAATCATGACCACAATGCTGATTATTGTTCAGTATCTGTACCATAATAACACTGAAGAAGTGCATGCTATTTCTAAAGACTACCATTTTTCAGTCCTTAAAATGGAAAGAGCTTTGGGGCAACTGCAAGAACCCTGGAATAAGAAACAAGACTTAATATCTTCTACAGAATTTTGCAATCCTTCATATATATATATCTCACAGCACCATTTACATGAACCCAGTAAGATACACAACTTATTTGATTTTAAATACAGATGTAAATAAAAAAAAATAAAAATGCCACTTTAATAACATACCAAACTTCAAGCAGAAAAAGGAATTGCCTCATTTTCCCCATCACTTACAGTGGCATCAAAGTCTTTCCTCCCCTAGGGAATTCTGGTGTACCTGCACTAGGTGGTGTGACAAGGATCCCCTTGTCTGTGGGGGACAGCAAAGTGAGAGGGATGCTGCTAGCTAGGCCAGGTGCCACTCACCAGGTCCTCTGAGCACACCTCCGTCCTGCTCACCGGCACTGCCAGCAATGCTGATGTAAGAGGCCAGTGTTCTGTTTCAAGTAGGTGAGATCGGCAGAGGAGCGCACTTGTACATCCAACATCAGGTCTCACATAGGTTTCCTGAGCTGTTGTTTACCCTCAAAGCTAGATAAATGTAAAGCACATATTGAAGTCTGCAAGTGGATGGCTCCCCTAATTCAACTCATCCATCCTCCTTTCAGACCTGAAAGGCTCACAAAAATACAGAGGAAAAAAAAATAAACTAAATGGCTACCCTAAGCAATACTCAGATGACCTCCATATTTGAACATGTTGAATTTGCCTCTGCTGCAAGCCCCTTCCTTCTAGAAAGCTGTAGAGCTGAAGCTGCTTATTCACTACGTGAATCATGACAGAAGAACTGGTGAGACCAATAACAATTGTCAAACGACAATTTTCGTAGTCACTGATTTAGAATGATTACATCTTCACTATCGCTGACTGCGAACACAAGATACCTACTAGCATCATGTTATTTGTACTGCTGCAGTCAGCTGCCTATCAGGCAGGTGCCACTTCACTGAAGCTACTACATGATTTGAGAGCACTTATTACAGCTCTTGATAGGCAGAGAGGCCAGAGACTGAGCAATATAGAAACAAGTAATTCTCACTTTTGATAACAGGCTGATGTGTCAGAAGAGTGGTAACGACCATTCTTACTCTCCATTATAAATATTTTTCAGAGGAAAAGACAGATTTCAGCAGATTGGGAAAGTCAACTCAGATTTTACTAAAGAAAACTCATATCACTTCACAGTGAAGATCAGAAGATTTTGAGGATGGGACGATAAAGCCAGTGTTTAAAGCTTAGTATCACTTCATTCTGGTTCAAAAACATGCACTGCTTTTTTCTGCTGTTACTCTTTCAGTAACTACAAACTTTGAAGTATGAGGCCCCATGGCATGCCAGGAGTCTAAATACTGCCAGGACCGCTCACATCAGCTACTGACGGACACCATCCAAATTGTTTCAACTCAGTAGAAAGTTATTTTGGTGAACAAAGTCACTGAATCAAAGTAACAATAAAGAGTACTTATACCAAAGTCTTGGCATCTTAACCAAAATATGCCGATTGATCAAATTGTTAGTCACTTTGTGACTAATAAATAAGCATAAACAGCATAAGCGAACAGTTTATTCACTCACTATATTATGAATGTCCTCACAGCAGCAGGGATAGATGATTTTCTGCAGTAACGTGTGCTTGAACTATACATACAAACTAAACACCTTCTGCCTGAGAAAGGTGATGACAGTATGTGACACTGTTTGGAGGAAAAGCTATAGCTGAACTTCTCTGAGCATTTAAAAGGAGTATCGCACCATACCAACAGAACTGACAGAATTCCCACAGAACGTAAAAGAAGTTACAGTGATTGTATCAGACATGAGCTGGCAGGGTAGAGAAGCATATACAAATGACTGCTTTCTCTTTGATTCACAATATTTAGATTGTTATTTCCAGCCCAGGTTAAACAAATTGGTGTTATGATACTATTGTTAGGCTAGATGTATAAACACGCTCATGCGCTTTTGGAGGCAGGCCAGCCAGCTCAAACAACAGATTACAAAAGAAACAGCAAAGAGCTGCTGCTCAGGTTCACCCACTAGGCTGTTAAGGAGAGGGAAGCAGGGGGTGGGAAGGAAGAAAACAGCGCAGAACAACAGTTGAGCAAAATATTTTGTGAACATGCTATTTTAAGAAGTGTAGGTTTCTTCAAAAAAGGCTCAACAGTTGGTTTATACTCAGCAAAACACCTCCTGAATAGTTCATACAGAGACAGACACATCAAGCAGTATCAATCAGCTTGCTTCACTCAAGGCAAAAGCAACAAAGAAGCACTGGATATAGATTTCTTAGAGTGAAAAGAAAATTAGTGCTCGAAGCACAAATCACCCATCAGCAAAATTTTACTCAGTAGAGAAAACTATTTGTTTTCTTTATGAACAAATATCTGGATAGTCCAGATCTCCCACTTTGCCACTAATGAGAAAGGCTCAGTCTCAGCCCTCTCTCTTCTGCAACAGCTTAAGCACTTGACCCTAAATTTTCATTCTATCCAACACGTCTCTAAAAAATTACATTAAAAAAAAGATTATTTTTTTTTCTCATGTCAATCAAAGCAGAAATGTTTTGAGACAGGTTGTTCAAAGTTTTTTACCAGGGCACTCAGTTTACAGATATGGAGTTGAACGCAAGTATATATGAACCAACAGACATCATGGGTTTTTCAGGTATTATAGATTTTCCAGCTATTACAACCAGCCTATGTAAGCAGAAAAAGAGCTACAACTTTCAAATAAGAAATACAGAGTAACATACAGTTTATCTCCCCAGCTTACCCTCCATCTTAGTGAAGCTGAAGTAATTTCCCTGTTCCAACAGCCAACAGGGCTGGGGTATCAACCCTGCAAGTTCATTTTTTAAGTATATTCAACATTCAGAGAAAACAAAACCATGTGAAGAAGTAAAGCCAGTAACTCATTCTCTTTGAAAAGGGCCTTGTGAGATTTCCCATTTATGATTTGCTCTCCTCCATTCACGGCAGACACCCTGGAAAGACTAAGATGGGTTGCAGTCATACAAACAAAGGAGGTGTCTATTTTCATTATCAAAACACTTGCCTTGTTTCACTGGAAATACTTCAATGTATTCTAAATTCAGTTTTGAAGAACAGGTCCTTCACCAGCAAAAATACAGCTATGTACCAGGGATTTGCTTAGTCCACAAAATAAAAAGTAACTGCAAAGAAGTGCCATTGAGTACCCTCAAACATCTTGAAAAGTCAGGACTCCACCAAGGTCTCCTAATAGGAGATCTTGAGATACACACTTGGTGAGCAAGCTGAAGTTGGAATGGAAACCATTTCCATACCCATACATAACAGCATAACAGTCAAATAATTTATTTCAGTCTACTACACAGAAAGATACACTTAGCTACACAAAAGTAATGTTTTGTTAACAGTTTATACAGGGAAAAAAGGCAATAAACAAATTTTTAATCCTTGCCAGTTCATTTATTTCCTTAAGCATTTAGCTGTGATGCGACTCAACTTTACTTTGTATATAAATTATTGGCCTGCCTTTTATTTGCATATCACTGATATCCAGCATAGCCTTGAATTTTAAAATCAATCTCATGAAATGATGTCTTCCATCACCAAGTTATGCCATTTTTACTAAACTAGAAAAATTAAACCTGAAAACTTGGTTTGTGCTTGCTCTGCTGATCACATTTTAGAGAATACTGCTGTGCATAACCCCTTAGTAACTTTGCAACTTTGGTTGCTTTTTTTGTCAAATGCACATGAAAGAGCATTCTTCTCGCAGTGTACATATTTCCCCAGTTCTTCACATGCTGGAACAGGTTGTTGTGGGCTTTGGTTTCTGGGTTCGTTTTTCTGTTGTTTTGGGTTTGGGGGTTTTTTTGTTATTTTTTGTTTGGTTGGAGGGGTTTTGACACCAGATCCTGAATAGCTCTTAGACAAAGATCACTTCCTTGCAGAACTGCTGAATAAAAAGACCACATTTGACAAAGTTCAGAAGACATTACACTGCTGGGGCTTCTTGCCAAAACAACGCTATCTGGGCTTGTATCACTGGATACACACAGGTGTTATTATTGTCATACAGTGCTTTCCCTAAGCAACAGAAATAGACTAACTGCTCACAACACACAACGGAAGTTAGAAATGTTTCTATCGATTGTCCCATTCTACCCCCTCCAACGCAACACCACCATCCCCCACTCCCCCCCAAAAAATATTAACCGGGCTATTCTTTAATACAGAAAAATCTGTCTATGCAGCAACAGTAGTTACTGCCAGCCTCAGAATAGCAGCCTTGACCTTCCAAAACTGTGCTCTAGTAACCCTTGCATTATAAATACTGTAACAGACCCAGATTTAGTAACATTTGGTTTTCCTTTTACCTTGCTAGCAAAAACAAAGTTCCAGTAGGGGACTAAGTCAAGTATTCTAACTTTCTTTAGAAATTCAGTGTTTTTCAGTCAGCTCCTTAAAACAAGTACCATGTAACCAAGTCAGATAAGGGTTCTGTATACAACCAGTTTTAGCTTGAGCACGTGCTGCCTGCCACGCTACTTGTAAAGAGGACAGATGAGGTCTGCCACTTAAGACTACACCTCACTCCAGGTCAAGCCAAAGCCAACCTCCAGAAAAAACATAGTTACTTTACAAAAACAGAGCTGAGAAAAGCACTGTGATACTCCCCTTTGCTACAGGGACCATAAGTTACACAAAGCAGAAATATATCCTTAACACTAATACTACAGATTTTCACACAGAACAACAAAGCAGGGTAAAAACTAAACTACCACAAGCCTGTCACTGACTTTAAAATAAAATTTTACTTTAAAATCTTACTTTAAAACACAGAAAGATGGAACATCCTTCACCAGCCTCCAGCTGCTGCAACACTTATCCAGGCAAAAAACCCAGCAAGATCTCCATTTCAGGAGAGCACTACACTTATTTAGCATCAGTTCCCAACAGCAATGCAACAGAAAGCTCTGCAATCTGGTACACTCAATGAAGGTTTTAATCATCTAATGAGATTACCTCATCCGTGTGTGGTTTCACAATGCAGTCTCAATGGTAGCCCATTATGCCAGTCCCCTGACATGCAGTATCAATCATGCTAATCGGCTTACTCTGCTATCACTCCTGCAGCTAGATGACTGCCATGCACAGAAACCAAACCCATGAAGAGTTTCTACCTCACAGGATAAAAAGAAATTGTGAACAAAGTACTGCCACAACAGTACAGACAGCACTGTTAGCTCCAATATCAAAACTAATGTCACTTCTACTCAAACAGGTTAGGAGCCATGTTCCATTTTTAAGTTTTACATATATTCTCTGCTCAACCATACCAAAGTACAACAGTTCCCTTGCGGGGAACATGAAGTTTATGTATAACAATTTACAGTTCATAGATTCCACACTGGAAAAATCATAATGTTTCATAGAACATCAGTAGCTGCCTTTTCTGAAACACAAGCTTCCCCAGCTATCAAACGGAGCTCACAAAGCACAGCACACTGTTTACTGTCACCAACATGAAAATGTTATAGTAATTAATGCCATCCATTTACGAAAGCAAGAAGCGTCCAACCTCAAAGTAACGATAAAATTAGTTCTATTTGACAGCTGAGGCTAATGAGAAAATCTAAATATTAAACTAAACCTAGCCTTATTTTTTTTATTGGTTGCAAGGGAAAAAACAGCCCTGCTTTCAGATGTCTTCCTAGGTAACACAGGGATCCAGCTGTCGTACACACAGTTAAAAAGGATAAGCACACTACACAGATGGAAAAACTAACAAATCAAGACCCTCTAGTATCAGTGTTTTATGTAAGAGAGATTAAGCAGCCTGTCCAAAGCAGCACAAGGATCGTGGGCAAAAACCTAAGACATAATTGTGAAATTAGTACTGCTTTATGACACCGGCTTTACCTCTTATGCTTTTCCCAAAGAGCTTGAAAACATTAGTGTAACCAGAATTTCAACACATCTTCATTTGGTGGAAGAAAAAACACACAAGCATAAGCACAGGTATTAAAAATTTTAGAATATGATTGTTTTTACAGGCTACACATATCTAGACTAGACTGTGGACTCTGAAACAGGCCTCCCTAACCCAAAGCACCATCTCTAGTGTATCCTTTTGCCATTAGCTGCTTTCAGCAACATGCAGGAAAGGGAAGTGAAATTCAATAAAGGAGACAAAATGAGCACGTAAGGCTATAATTTTGTCATATTTAGGTTGGAAACATACAGAACCACTTAAAACTTGACACAGTCTGTAAAAAGCAAGAATTAAAAAATAAAAAACCCAACCAAAAGATCTAAAGCCAAAAAACCAAACACACACACAACTGATGAAGCACCTTTAGGCCTGTACAACCTTACTGCTGATCAGCCCATTCTGCTAGACCAAGTATCCCTAAACTCTTCTGAAAGCATCTCAATTCACTTTCAGGATATTCATTTAAAATGGGAATGTAAAAATGGAAAACCAATAGAGCAATCACAGGGGGAAAAAAGGTCTTTTGATCTTGTTATCCAAAATTAACTGCCTTATGAGCCACTGGCTCGGCTGGCCCAGCTGAAGCCAGAACCTGACTTGGGACTCTTGCCTTGCTGAAGAGATACCAAAAGGTAATCCTGTGCAATTTGACATTCCAGATGAAACACATCATGTTTTAAAAACAACCTACATTTCTCCTCTGCTTTTTCACAAGCATACTCAACCCAAACAATTCAGTAACTTCACATTTTTATAGGATACCATCTTTGCAAATCCCAAGTGAAGGCAAATAGCTCTCTCTTACAAAGAAGAAAACAGACTTGCAAATAACTTACCCTTGCTACCCAAACGCATACTAAGCCTCCAGAGCAGAGTATGAAACTGAGTCATGCTGATTCTCTCACCCAGACTTGATTACTTTCATACTGAGTTGACACTTTTGATTTCTCAAACATTCAAATAAATGAAGGACAAGACTATGATCAAGAGCAGTCAGCATGAATTTATGAAAGGAAAATCATGCCTGACCAACCTGATGAAATGACTGGTTTAAGGGATTATGGATGAGCAGTGAATTTTAATTATCTTGACTTCAGGAAGACTTTCAGCACTGCTTCCCATGTCATTCTCATATACAAACCCAGTGAAATATGGGCTAGATAAGTGGACTGAAAGGTAGACTGAAGAGTGGCTGAACTTAACTTCTAGACTCACGCTTGCAGTCAGCAGCATGAAGTCCAGGTAGAGGTCAGATAAGGGCACAGAGTGCACCCTCAGCAAGTTTGTGGATGACAGACAACTGAGAGGAGCAACTGATACAACCAGAAAGCTGTGCTGGCACTCAGAGGGACCTCAAGAAGCTGGAAAAATGGGACAATGAGAACTTCATGAAGTTCAACAAAGGGAAATAAAGTCCTGCCACCTGGGAAGAATACCACCAGACATCAGTGCAAGCTGGGGGACAGCCAGCTGGACAGCAGCTTTGTAGGGAAGGCCATGGTAGATGAACTGTCCACAAGTTAGCAATGTGCCTTCACGGCAAAGGCAGCCAATGGCTTCTTAGGCTGAATTACAGAGAGCACTGCCAGCACATCAAGAAAGGTAATCCTTCCTCTCTACTCAGTCTGGTAAGACACATCTGGAACTCTGGAGTCCAGTTCTGAGCTCTGCAAAAGAGACAAGGCCATTCTGGAGAAGATGCAGTGAAAGGCTGGATATATAACTAGGGGGTGGAGCATCTTTTACATGAGGAGAGGGCAGGAAAGCTTGGACTGCTTAGCCTAGAGGATCTTATCTATGCATATAAATACCTGGTGGGTGGAAGTAAAGACAACGGTATCTGAATCTTCTCAGCTGTGCCCAGTAAGAGAATAAGAGACAATGGGCACAAACTGGAATACAAGAAATTTCATTAAACATAAGAAAAGCCTTTTTACTGTGAGGATGATTGAGCACTGAAGGAGGACGCCTAGAGAGGTCTCCATTTCTGGAGGTGCTCAAAACCCAAATGGAGATGGTGATAGGCAATTGCCTTTACTCTAAGCAAGGGAACTGAAGTACATCTCAAGAGGTGCCTTCTATTATCAGTAATTCTGTGAACATATAATCAGTGAAGCAACTATCAAACACCGTATTTGTTGACTGTTTTGAAGTTTCATATTTACCACAGACACACAAACCAAAGGACAGTTTGCATAAGCAAAGACCTACAAACCCCTTCCCATTTGAAACACCATCTACTGAGCAAGAGCTTTCTGGAAACAATAAATTCACTTACTGTTTATAAAGGAATTTTGAACGGTCTGCGAGACACCCCAAACAGGGAATACAGCTGAAACAAGACAGGTAGACAAGCTGCTACACAAACTGATCTCTCCCTATTTGGAGGTTAAACTGTTAATAAAGTTTAAGAAATGCACAAAATCAAAACTCTAGATACAAATCAGCGCTTCTGTCTAATGTCTATTTGACACAATTCTGTCAAAATAACTGTGCTTATAAAAAGGAGACAAGACAGAGGAGGTGGAAAATACATTTGTCTTAGTTTCAAAGAGTAGGGAAAAAAGTACCTAATAATGTTTTACTTCATCTAAAGTATCAAATGCTGACATTAAAAGTGGCATTATTATCCTGCCACTAGCATAGCACTGACAGCTACCTAGAAAGATCAACATAGTCTGTAATCATGGGACACTGGCAATGCACAAGTATCTGTTTTTAAACTTCTACGCTTTTAACAGACCAAAATGTTGAATTCTGTTTCACCCAGCAACTTTACATAGCTTCCAAATTTGAACAATATTCCGTAAGTCCACTAACGGCCTTCTGAAACCAAGATGTTTCTTCCCACTCCCCACAAAAAGTTAGCTTTGCCTTTTTTCAGAGAGGGAGAGGGGGAGGGAAGAGAAGAGGACAGGGAAGGACATCTTCCTTAAACAAACCAATAATTATCTCATTTTCATTCCTTTTCTCACACAGTCAGCTTACGACAGATATCCAGGACAAAAACTCATTAACGCAACCAGTTAAAACATGATTTAACTAAGACAATACTATAATGGGAGATGTTAGGCAACCTAAAACTTTGAAATTCATTGGTTGGTCTATCTGTAATAAGATTCCTGATGTTATTATGTTAGCTTCCATAGGGATCCAAAATACTAATTAAATAAAAAGTCAAAAAAGTACGAGTTGCACTCTCAGTGTGGAAATAAATACTAAAGAGAGATCAACTTCATAAGTTTGTTTTACCATGCATCCCAAGTTTGCTTAATGTCTGTGTTTGATGTTCTATAAAATTGTCATTTAGATTAAAGTAATTCTAAGTCCACATAGGAGATTTACATTAAGCCTAGAGAAGCTGAATTAGGATGCAAGAATTCATTTCTAATAGTAGAGTGCAGACTTCACTGGGTTTCTGTCACTCATTTATCAGTCCACCATTATTTTCCCACAATTGTTTTTGCTATTCACAACAGAAAGGCACATAAACAAGTACACTATATTGCTGACTAAAGCCAGTCTAAGCATCACACAGCTATCCCAGTACTTGTTCATAAAGGCAAAACACCACTGAATCACCAGGAGTGTTAAAAGGATAAAAAAGGAAAAGAAAAATATGTTGCTCTGAAAAAAAAGTAATATTTTTTTTAACATACATCAAGCCATCATTCACCTTTCTGCTCCTTCTCTTTGAGGGTTTGGAAGGCCTGAAGCAATGAGGAAGAGAATTAACTTGTGTGGGTGACATCATTCAGAATAGACTAAGACTAAACTAAGAAATAGTCTTCTTTTTGATAGGAACTAAGTAACAGATTCATTCCATTCCTGAATTTGCTTATTTTTATTGATCTCTTAGTTCCTAAAATACTTTTCCAAGTGCATGGCACGTTAAAACTTTAAAGCACATAAACAAACAGTGAACTGAAAAGAGCGAAAAACAGGAAGAAACTGATTTGCAGCACGGGATGAGCAGGAAACAGGGATTTGTGAACTGCAGTTTTACAAATAATTAAAAAAAAAATAAATCCAATTACTGCCCTATATATCAAGAAATTATTATCTCAAGCTTGGCACATAAGACTGTAATGATGCTTGATGTCTGACAGTCATTTGGGGTCATGGTATTTCTGACACACTTCTTGTTGGTCAGAACCTACAGATTGCTCCACTTCTAACTAAAGCACTGCAATAGGTACAAATGTTGAAAGAAGGTTTTAAGAAATATCTTCCCACCTGACAGTAATTTCTTTCTGACTCCATTATGATGAAGCAGAGTGTGAAGCTGTACTGGAATTTACACCCACAGAAAACTTTAAAGATGAGAAAATGCTTCTGGAGATGGACATTTGACCACATTACGTATGGGACTGGGATTGTTTGGGTGTTTTTGTAATTTTGCATATTTAAAAGAGCCCGTCCTGGGAAAATGCAGGTGCTCCTTAGGCCAGCATGCTTTCAAACCTCACCTACAGGATTTGCAATGGATACAGTTCAGAACCACAAACCTCAACATCTATGCTGTATGACACCTCGAAGACCATGGCTGTAAAAAGGCATATCTCAGCCTGCCCTTGCAATACCTGTCTAGTATACCAAAAAAAACTAAGTGAACAGCACGAGACAAGATACACACACACACATATACATAAATACATATATATAGGCTGAAAAACATACCGTATTTGAACAGCTCAGAGCAAGGAAGCCTGATCACTACTTCTGACATCCCCCGACCAAGTCTCTCAGACAAGCAAGCAGTGAACCATTGTCAGGGGACAGACCATCTGAAGAGTAAGTAACAAGCTCCAGGGCGTTGTCTTACTAATAGTCAAAATAAAAAGCTGGCCTAGACAAGTCTTCAGAGGCAGCAGAGCTCCAGCAGAATGAACCATAGACCTAAGATGTTGCTAACAAGCAACCTGCGATATCTCCTAATCTCTGTAGTACAGATTCAGGTCTGAAAATAAGGATAACATCTTTTTTTGGACTCTGCCTCCTGCCCCTAATTTCTGTTATACATTATTACATACAGAGATATGGTATGCATACATCAGAAACAACACGATTTACAATTATAAATTACCAACATTTGGTAAGACAGTGATTTCATCTATTGTTCATTAACACATGAATTGAAACTACATAAGATTTTATGGTATAAATTTATAGTCAAAAAGCAAAACAGAAGAGTCTCATTAATTTAACTTGATTAAAAGCACGCTTGAAATATTTCCATGAATTACAGTGGGTTTTGTGGAAGAGAGCAAAGTACTGAAGTGTAGGCATGAAACAAGAGACACAACATATGCACTGGTAAGCTGTTCCAGGTGCAAAGTATCATGGAAGAAACAGACCTGCAAGAAGAGGGGAAAAACTGATTACTCAGCCCCAGATGACCTGATGAAATAACTTAGCATTACCAAGCAGTATTACCATAGGGGATCTGTGCAAAGCCCTGCCTACACAAGACCAGTTTTATGCCCTCTCCTGCTCTGGAGGGAGATGTGCTGCAGCACACACCTTACCACCCACTAAACATACTTCAAGGGCCACAGTTTTCAGAGGCCATCTGTAGGAAAGCTCTCTGTATAGATAGCATGTGGCTGTATCTTTGATCATGATTCTGTCTCAAGAGCGAAACCAAGTGCTATTTATTTATACTTGATCAGAGGCACCTCTTAAGATCATAAAGAAAACAACTCTTGCTCACCCTTCAAGAATCTCCCAACAGCTGTGCATGGGTGCACATGCACTCACAAACATGTATTTTGAAAGGAGAGGGAGAATAATAATTGATTTTCTCCAACTGTAATGTCTTGTTATTTTTCTGAAGTGATCTAGAGAATTATTACAATCCCAGATGCTTGCAAAGGGAAAGAGAAACTGTAGTAACTTTGCATAGGATGAGACAGTTGACTGCCTAAGCACATTATTGTAAATGAAAATTCAAAGCTTTGCTGCTTTTTCTATGGGTTCTCTGTTCAAAATCCTGGAATTGAAAGCTGTAGGACATTAACAAACATACATTTGAGTGAGTTTCCAGCCACTTCAAGTGTGCATGAGGCAACGAACTTATACAAAGTATTTTTAGACTTCCTGCAATCAACTGTCCTCCCGGCATTGCTCAATATGACGCACAGTTGTCTGAGTTAGGCAGTTGTGCTAACATACACTCTAATTTTAAAGTTTCATTTCTGTGTTTTCCATAAAATAAGTACTGTCAAATTTGCTCATGCAAGAAGCTGAATCACAAGTGATTAAGGGTCATCTAAGCTAAACCATATTGTGTAAATGCTTATTAAATTATACTTGTAAAAAGTAATTCGTTTTATCTACATAAGATAATTGTGTAAACTGAACAAAACACTAGTAATGATTGGGTGTGTATAGAAAAAGAAGTGGCTAAATTCTGCACAGTAAGTTCTACCATTACAGAGTCACACAAGCCTAAGCTTAGTCTGCTTGGAGACAGCACAAATTATTTGTAAAGGAAATTAAAGAACATGTTACCTCAACTTTACAGATCTGGCAAGACAGAATGGCTTAACTCTTTAAGACTGGTCCTATTTCCTGGCATGATTCAGAAAATATTCAACAGTTGAAATGCAAAAGCCAGGAAACACGGTGATGGTTTGTATCATCTAGGCATCTCATGTGTCCAAGAAAGGATCAAGTTACAGCTTTATCAGTGCACAGATGACAAGCCAGACAGAACTATTCCAATACAAGACATTCTTGCAAGAAAATAACCATGGACAGGGTGATTACTGGAACAACCTAATTATCTAGCAGAATTAAGTAAGAAATCACTATGTGATGCAGTTCTAGACTACACACTATTATAATAAATACTGTCATTAACCATGATTATGCATTATCTCTAATGAAGAAGCTTCAAATGAAGGATCTTGCAAGTTAGCTGTGTCCTACATCTCAGAGCCAACAAAGGAGTCTTAGAAGTCTTCTGCTACCAATTTGTAAAAGTGGGTAAATAGATTGGTCCTGTAAGATGATGATGACACTTACTCCACTAAGAAAACAAGAAGCCATCAAGATGTGGTACTGTGACTTTAAACTGTTACTGACGTGCTTCTTTTGGACTATGACTGCTCTTGGAGTACTTTAGCACTGTGACTATCATTTACAGAAAAAACCGACTGCCACTTCTGGCAACTGCCCCAATTGTTCATCCCCTCAGTATTCTAATAATAATGGTAGTAAAAAGTCATAGAAAAATTTATCACACTCTCCCAACTATTCAGGAAGACAAAGGCAAGTTTCATGGACTAAAGCTGACACAGACTTCAGTAAACCACCTTTGATGAAAGGCCCAACTGAAACTGCAATGCAAAAAGAGTACTTAAAGAGTAAGTTTTCACACTAGTGTCCCAGCAGAAAGAAATTTGAATTCTTTCTGAAGAATGGAATCAAAATTATCTCAGTTTCATGCCAATAAGGATGACTGTTTTCCTCAGACTAAATGATAACAGATGAAGAATTTAAAAGAAGGAAAAAGTTCAGGAGGGATGTCCTCTAAAAATGGTGAATAACCAATCAAAATGATCAGAATTATACTCAGCAATTCAGTGCTGCTGAAGCTTACTACAGTATGTGCTAGTGACAGTAGAGCACCACATTCCTTTTTTCCAGTTACAATCTTGGTCTTGGATAAAACCAAGAATGCTTCAAGAAGTTAAAAATTAAGCCATATACAAACGTTCATGACCCTTTTTTTTAGTAAGCATAGAAAATACTTCTTGCTATGACAAAAGGGTTGGACTAACTGTGGAAGTCTGGTTGAGGTTTATTTCCCATTTGAGTTTTCAGAACCCCTCTCAGTTTCTGTGCAGTAGAACCAGCAGTTCCACAAACAGCTCATCCAAAACCAAGTTTTAATAACTTGAACAAGTTTATACATTTGGGAAAGTGTTGACAACTCTTCAATGGGCAACACACATGCAAAAACATTTTACACACTGTTCATTCCCTTTTGCATCACATGCAAGGAATTTTTCTCAAGTACCTTCTGAATGCAAAAGTAGCACAGCAATTTCAAAGAGATCCTGCCCATACCTGTGAACTCCAAAATTTTGGTTATAGGCTACTGCTTTTACCACAAATTTGCCACACTGGCTTTGGGTGTACACGCGTGTCAACAGAGAAAAGAACAGGTGACACACATAGTCCAAATTCTTACACTTGGATAGATACTACTCAGCTATCAGGGTATTGGCCAATTAGCCAATTGGCCTAATTTCTCTATGAAACACACATCTTACTTACAAGGGATGCATTACAAAAGATGGAACCTACCCTGTCACTTCAATGCTGCTAATGCAGAATAAAACCAGGTTTGTACATGAAGCAACTGAAAGGAGTCAATACGTAGAGAAAGCACTGGTTCCTGAGGAGAAGGTACCAACTCCTGTCATGCATCACGTTTCCTTTGTCTTTAGATATTTCAGTAGAAAGAAATATTTCAATAGGAAGAAATATTTCAATAGGAATGATGTGGTTTAAGTGTTTTAACAGGAAATTAGAGAGCTACAAATAATAAAGAACTACAAATAAGAGCAGAATATAAACAGAAATTTCTGTTGATGACAAATCCATATTGATGTGAAGCAATGAGCCTGGCATTTATGCCAAGAGTACACAGACTATTCATAATAAAGATCATGAGATACTCCTGGTACTCATAATACCTATTATAATATATATTTATACACACAAATGAGAAGCATGCACACAGAAAAGGTTTAAAACCACGAAAGCATAAAACTGAGTGTTTAAGCTCTATCTAGCTTGATAAACAGAGAAAGGAAATGCCTTGCCATCACCCCAGACTCCTCTGCTTTGCCATTTAATATTCTGTACTGCTTTTTATTAAGCATACAGAAAGACTAAGTCACATTGAAATAAATGACTGGAAACTATTTCGCTTCTCTCTACAGCTATTCTCCTATTACAATCAGATCCTGACAAGTTAATAAGAAAGCCTAGTTGTAGTTCATACGGACTGTTATAGAGACCTGATACTCAGAACAATACTTCTCAAATTATTCTCCTATGCTTCTAACTGGATAGTTAAAATGTTGCCAGAGAAAAGTGTGTGTTCAAGCCTTGTAGGAAAGAAGTCTGTTCTTCACGAGGAGAAAGACAAAGTGTATAGGGTATCTCCAAAACACACTTTCCTTCCTCTTTTCTCTTTGTCTATCACAGTTTTTCTTAAAAGCATTGAGTCAGTCACTTGCCAGATACATTTTTCCAACAGCCTTGATAAACTGGTAGCCAGAGATTTAAACACAAATCCTTGCAGTATCACAGAAGCTTTTTTAAAAACTTATTTTACAACTGTTTATCAGGCTTTTTCAGACAATTAGGAGAATCTAGGTAGTTAGCAAACCCACAGAAGGATTTTCTTTTTCCGTCCAAACTGAATGTTCTAAAGAAGCATAACCTATTGGGTTTTTCATTACCTTTCTGTGGTATGTTTTCAGACATTCTCTCTTTTATTATTATAGTTCTTGAGGAGAGCTCGTAAAAAGTTTACAACGAACTGTTTTCTCTAAAAGTTGACCATAGTTTCAGGCAAAAGCATATTAAACACCATAGTAAACATATGTTTGGAGTCTCTTCTTCACATTCAAGTAAAAAGTCACTGAGATTACAAGCAAAGAGAAATATCAAGTTCTAGGGTTCTGAATTTGGTTTCTCAAATGATGACATAAAATCCCTGTCAATACTACTTCAGTTTACAAATTATTTTTTCATCAGTTTAGCAACCTCTGCAACATTCTGGGTAAAAGGCTTGACTGCAAAAGCTTGACTTTTTCCAAAAAGAAAAGGTAAATACAAAAACTGTCATGATAAACCGTGTTGCTATTTCTATCATACCAATAACGGTGACATGCAAAGAACTCCTGTTACAGTTCTTAAGAAAATCTGGCTTGTATAATATGCTTGTAACTGCACACCTGCCCTTTTGTTACACAGAGATAGTCTGCCGACCTTAAAAGCCAAGTCTGTTGAATGAGACTTTCATCAATGAAACGCGGTTGCTTAATGACTTTATGGAGACAGACCATTAGCTTACAAAACAGCGTCGGTTTGTCTAACCAGAAAGAAAGTAAAATTACCCCAGTGGGATAGAAAGTGAGGCTACTAAGGAGAAGAAAGGAAATGTCAGGTGCACGAGCAGGGTTTGGATATGCTGAAGAAGGCAGGACAGAAAGACAAGACATACCTTTCCCTCGGCGCTGCCCCTCTCTCTATCTCTGACTCACATCACCGGTCTGCGCATTAGAGTGGTCTTCACAGAAGCTGCACATACAGCACAGGTTGGCCCTCAGCCAACTGAGTGACTTCAACTGCTCCATATTAATACGGCCACAGAAGCAATAGGCAGGGGATAGAGAGAGAAAATGGAGGGGGGTTGCACCCTTTGCTCAGCCACCACCACTGCCAGGAGGCAGCTGAGCACAAAACCAGCTCACCCAGGTGGGACCAGCACCTGCTGTGCCACCTAACACAGGCCGCAATTTTGTTCAAAACAACAAAACCAGGCAAACATCCACACATCCCCCTCTCCCTGCTGGGTATCTGTGACGGTCCAAACACCAAGGTATTTAACAAGGCAACCAGACCCAGCCTTATCAGCCTCACCACAGTAAGCACATCAAGGTGCACCCACCACAGGACTGAGTACCTCACATAGACACTTGACAAGCAGTACTTTATGGTTAAGGGTAAGATTAAAGAGACTGATTTTTTAAAAGGCCTTGAAAGTTTCAAAGAGTGATAAAATGCACTAAATTCCTGCACTAAATTATCTTGCACATTCTGAGCTATTTCCTGATACACGAGCTGTTCAGTCAAAAACTTAAAGGTCAAATTTGCATCGATAGCCTCGCCAAGAAATTTTCTGCAAAGAAAAGAGAGAAGGAGGACAGACCAGAGAAGCAGACATGACAATAAGAAAACAGTATCTAATATTTTACATAAGATGAAGTCACACAGAGTACAGAATCAACCTGAAGAGGCAAGTTATTAGTCTTGTTTTAACCAATATTCTTTCTCCCATCTTTAAGTCTTTCCAAGTAGGGATATTTATTCTATTCTCCAGTGCTACTCAGAAAGCCTTCTTTCTTTAAAAAGAGAGGAGGGGGATTACTGACTGTCTCACTTTTAATCCTTCCTCACACTCCCACACAGAGAACTTTTCTTCCTTAAGGACACTTCACAAGTACTTCATTATGTCAGATTTTTTTCCTCTCAGTGTATATATAAACCAGCTATTCGCCATTTTTAACTCATTCAAGCTGTAAGCCAAGCATCTTGCCACAGAAATTTAAAACTAGATACATTGCTGTTAAGAGAAAAATCTCTGAATGCATAGGTTATAATAATACGCTTAAATAAGCAAACACTTGAAAATGCCAAATGTAATTTATTACCTATGTCACTTGCAAATTTCTAGCGAGCCCACATAGGGTGTATTTGGTGTTCGGTGGCTTGTTATATTTCCTTTTAATGAAGGAAAAATAGAAGCACCTGTATCTCCTAGAACCAGCACATACCAGTAAGCAAACTGAAAATCTTAATTATTCAAACCTGTCTAGTTCACAATTAATCAAGCATGCACAACATTAAAACATCCCACATTCAACCAGCTGGTGTTTTAGTGAGATCATATTCATATTAAAGCTGATATGCTACCACATTCAGATGGGGAAGGAAAAAAATATAAAAGTACAGCCACATGCATGCCTAATTTTCACACTTGATACTGTCAGTAAAGTCCTTCAAAACACTCAAAAAGGAAAACCCTGACTCTTAATACAACCTGGCACTGTTATTTGCAAAGTAAACAGAACAGCATTTAAAGCTGTTACAGCTTAATACTAGTTTGGGAATGACCAAACAATACTGAGTCATGCACAACTAGTATCTAAGAAGGAAGACTTCTCAGTAGCACAGCTTCCAGGCTGCCAATCTATGCCCCTCAGCTTCTCCACCTCAGAAAAGAGGCAAGGTAAGAAACAGCATTACTTACGCCTCTCATACACCAGTGCAGCTGTACTGCCTGGTACACAAGGTACAAAAAGCCTTAACTGCATTCAGCCCTTATCTCCTGACTACAGCAGTAGAAGATGATTAACAACCCAGCACCTTTTCAGAACTTGCTTCAGCATTCCCCTCTAAGGTCACCATTTACCCCTGGGGACACAGATTTAGCCCCCCCAAAAAACAACCCCATTACCATCAGGTGCTGTGATCTACCAGAAAGTATTACTGAAATTCCCCAAGCAAACAGATTCAGCCCAGCTGACAGCAAGTGTAGGTCTGAATGACATATTAAAAAGCAATCAAGCTGATTACATTATGCATCAAAACATGGTTAAGTGGTACAGTTTTGATGCAACATTAACAGAACATCTGATCTTCCTCTGAAGAAATACAGTTTAATTGTCAAGATACAGGCAAGGGAGAAAAAAAAAAAAAGAAAAACTGAAATGAAAGAAATAGAAGAAACAGTTTTTCTTCAGTAGTTTCTGGATTATAAGGCTAAGGCTTCTCATGCCACGTGAAAGCTTTATGGAAGCAAAGGGCGAATTTAGTGACCTTGCCTTAGGCAGATGGAAGAGACTAACATTACAAAGTTCTCCTGCTCCTTTTGGGGTTTTTTGTTTGTTTTCTTAGGTGCAAGTTATTCCTGCCACTCCCTTCTCAACAGGTGCAGGCTCACTTCTAAAGCTCCCAGTAAACCACCTCTGGTCTCAAGCACAGCCCTTCTGCTGTTGCAGGCCAGCTACTTTCCAAGTTTCTATACTCAGAGCTCAAACCAAGTACAAAAGCTTCCGTCTGAAGAAGAAACATTCATCAAGTCAAGAGAAGAGGAATCCAGCAGAGATGAGCAACAGCAGAGAAAGAAGTTCTTCTGCGTATCTTGTTCAATAAAAACCACTTTTTCTTAACATGTCACTCAATGAAGCAGCAAAGAGCTCCATTGTAGATGTGCTACATTTCTGCTGCAGAAAAAAATAGGTACATGCACATTCCCCCATAGCAACTACAAACTCTGGGTGGTGACAGGCTTCTAGAGGAACAACTTTGCTCCAGAAAAGGGAGAAGCTTACAAAGAAAGGATGCTGCCAGAACTTCATCTGCCTTTAGAAATGCAAAGGCTGCACTCAACCCAAATAAGCTTTTGAGCCCTGGTAAGTTCAACAAAGAAGCACCTAACAAAGAAGCATCTGCTGGAGATAACAGCCAACCACCACCAAGGTACCTTGAGCTCCTCAGCAATAGCGACAATATCCACAACATGCTGTAGAAGACCTTAGCTCTTGCTTACCCAATTTGACAACACTGAGTAGTGATTTCCAACAGGAGCTCTCCTACTATTTCTAACAGAAAACTCTCCACTTCAAGTTTCCTCCAAGTTTTGGATGTTTGACTGAGGGACACAATATTAGCTGAAGTCAAAACAGTTGCAGAGACACACACACTACAAATTTTACACACTTCTGTATGCCTTTGCTTTAGTACTTCTAACTTGGTATGGCTTTTTTCTTTGAAGGCCTAGAGAAACTAAAATTGTAATATTGTGAGCGTTAAATTTACACTTGGATTAAGCACAGGGTAAAGATCAATTAGCAATATAAAAACATGTTTTGTTGGACCACCACAAGTCCACCTGGGAACCTCACAAAGCTCCAAAACCATACTTCTGAGGCTCCACTATTGTAGGACAGGGGACAAGTGAAGTGGTTCTCATGTGATTTGCAGCCACATGTTAAACAGTACATCAGTCATGGCATCTGGATCAAGAAACATTCAATAGTTCACAGCCTACTTTTCAAACTAAGTTGGTGGTGGTGGGGTTTTTTGCCCATTTTTAACCCAAAAGGGGTTTGCTGATTCCACTGATGAAGAGTGATGACTCCCAGGACCAAGGCACTCCCTCATAAGCACTTCCAATTCCAAGCAGATTTTCCACAGGCAGCCAAGAAGATACAAGAGGAACAAAACAGATGGAACTATAAATGAAAGACTTTTCTCCCAACACAGTATTACCAGCCTGTGGGTCCTATACACAGCCTTGCATCACATCTGTGGAATTAAAGGCAAAAATGTAGTTTTCCAAGGGAAAAAACAAAAGATTGTCCCACAAAGCTCTCTGCAGACAGCAGAGGAGTGGATGTCTCCTCTTCCTACACAGCAAGAAAAAGACTACCAAAGAAGCAGTTAAGTCAGCCAGCATGCCAAGAGGAAAGGTTTCACATTTCAGCATTGCAAAAAAAGCAAACAAACACAACAAAAAAGGAAATTCTGCTTCCATGCATCAGGCCTGAGCAGGAATATTCATTAATGAAGGCTTCTGAGTCAAGTAATAATTGCAACAGAAAAGTTCTTCCAAGTCAGTTTTTAAGTTATTCAGTTAAAAATCTTTGCATTTTATATCACAATCCAACTAACGAAATTCCTTCCAAAACCCCACTCCTCCCTTCATGCCAAAAGTTCACAAATTTGAAATTCTAGCCCTGTCCTGGATTAACAATTCAGTGCTCTGTCACCAAGCTGTATTTCACAATCAGCCTTTAATGTACTTGGAGCGAGAACAGTCTACAAAACCCTAAACTGCCAAGACCTGCTCTGATGCTCCCACTCCCATTCAAGACCCTGGCGCAGCTTTAAGAAAGAGACACAGGAAAGGGCACTTCTGCCAGGAGTCCAGGTATTTTTTCTGCTACAGCTACAGAGGTATCTATTGATTTAAATTGAAAGATTCACAACACATCAGTAAGTCTGAAGGGGAATCAATAAAGTTATTTGTCTCATTTCATTCTTCCCTCATGAATGAAGGAAAAGGAACAACTATTAATCAGGGATCAGTCTACTGGTATAGACGCTGTGGATCATGCAATGTAACTTTTAATGCATACAGTGGTAAGAAATCCTCCAGAGCACAACACAAGAGTTACAAAAAATACACAGTTTCTCTAAGTGCAATACTTTAAATTTTATTCCTGTAGACAGTTGTTTCTGCGAAGGTTTGTCCATAGCAAAATGGATTTCTAAACACAAGCAGGAAAAGCTGTAGACAAATTTAAATACTAAAAAAAAAATTGTTTTCCAGGATTTCCAATTCTTTTTTACATGATAGTATGAAATTCAAAGACGAAAAATTTTAAATAGCAAAGCTATCTGGGAGCAAAGCTCTTAGGAAACAACATGACAAAGGAAGTGTATTTATAGGTCTGCAAACGGGGAGAGGGGGGGAAATCACTGAGGCAGCTGCATGGTTCTTGCACAGCAGAAAAACACAATTAAAAAAAAATGGAGGAAAAGGCAGGGAAGAAAGTGAAGTAGTTTAAAACAAAGGATCCAAGACTTAACTTTTTCCTGTCCTAGGTTATCGTGAAACTGTTAAGGTTCTTTTAACTTTAAAATTAGTGCCTTTATCCCCCCAACCTGATCCAGTTTTCATAAGTGCCTTTCCCAGTTTTCATAATTAAACCCATTAAATAAATAATTATATGGCTGTGACGCATGTTGCTATGGCAAGGATTGCGATAGCAAAGATTCAAGCTTTTATGACTTCACTACAAGGTCACATAAAAGCCTGTGGACAAGAAAAATGTGTGGTGAAAAAGGTTACTTCCATTAACATCAACTGCAAGAAACGACACTAAGATTACACACACATCGACACTTTGGAGAGTGGTCTGAAGTGTGTTTCATTTTTCACTCCAATCTCTGCAACAAGTCACAGAAGGAAGAGAAATGTGACCACTGCCTATCTCATCCTCCTGGTTTTGTCTGAAAGGTGCGTTAGCACAACCCTCAAACAGGGCAAGAGGCCCCAGGGCCACACACGTTTACTTGCCCGCTAACCCAGTTGAACACTCTTTTGCCTTTCAAAGTATCCATAAAAATACTACAAGACTGTGATCTTTAAAGCGCATGCATTCCTCCCCAGCTACCTTTAAAGTGGTGCTCAAGGAAGATAAACACCACAGCCTGCCTTCCCATAGGAACATGGGCATCTTTCATGCCTGCCATTCCCATCAGCAAAGGGCAAATCCAGCCCAGGTGGGACAGACACAACAAAGTACAGAAGCAAAGCGGTACTGCCAGCCCAAAGCAGGCGAGCAGGCATACCCAGGGAGCTCTGGACATATGGCTGCACCTGGTAGCTGTGCAGTGGTCTCCTCAGGTGATAACCAGGGTAAGACAGGGCTTCACTGAGACCTGAGGGAAGGAAGGAGGAACAGGTAGCAGCCTGAAGCACTACGTGGGACAGGGTTTAGTGAGAAGAAAACCTGCCCTCAGATGACCAACCAAATTTCCCCCCAAAACAGTTAGGAACCTGCATGCTTCACCATCACTGAAGGCCAGGACTGCTGCCCTGGCATCGTCCCTTTGTGTGAACACCACCACTATGGCCTCAGAGATGCACAAACACTAGTTTTGTGTGAAAAGTATAACCAACCTAAAGCAAGGTGCCTCTAACTTGTTACTATTTTTACCAGTAAACCTTGCCCTAAAAATATTTGCGTGGGGCAGGAGATAAAAAAAAAGGAGGACTTAGCAGGGTGTCAACTGAAAACTTCTAATCAAATACATACATGTATTTGAAGGCAAATAAACCACTTTGAAGCTGCTCCATGGTGAAGTCTATAACTTAGCATAGAGGACGAGGCAAGCAGACTTTCACATTAAGAGAAGAGGTGGGAGATTCAAAATTAGAGATGAAGAAAGCACACACTTGTACTGAACTTTCAAAACAAGTTATTCCAGTTTAACATTTTTCTTTTCTTCCTGAACTGACGTAGCATAAATAAGAACCAATGAACTAATGAAATGCAAAGCTTATCCTGAAGCTTGAAAGTATTATAATTGTGCTGTGCTTTGCTAATTTTAGAAGACGAAGAAGAATGACTATACTATAATAAGTCAAATGTAAATACACACGGCCATCCCATCACCCATAGCGCATTCAGCTCACATTATTCAACTTTTCTCCATGTCTTCTCAATTTAAGGCAATAAGAGCAAGAAATTCCTTTGTTCATGTCCAGTTTGCTACACAAATCTATTCTACTCCTGACAAAAGTTTATGAGTAGCAACCTCCTTTACTTCAAGGTTGTTCTTCTGCCTGTAGCATTCTCCACACAAGACACACAGAAACGTCACAGTGCAATAAAGTAGCATGAAGTCTAGTATCTTCACAGTGCTCCAAGCTGTGTTGGTTCCACCATCACCTTCAGATCCCACGGGAAAGCCAAATTTTCATCATTATAGTACCCACACAGTGAGCTAATATCAGTGTACTCTGAACACGGGTTTCTTACCTGACACTCAAAACAACTGGATTGAAAATGGAAATAACAAAGAAAATAAATAAATAAAAACACAGCTACTGGGAAGTCCCCTCTAGCCACTATTTCCAGATAAAAACCACTATGGGTCATGCTTCTCTTGTTATAAAAGCCAGCGTTTTGCACAAACCTTTTTTCAGTAACACGGATTAAGCAGGTCAGGTTACCACATGGAAAAACTGAGATACAAGCGACAAGGTAAGATATACATGAGTATATGTTTACTACCTCTGCTTTAAGTTACTTTGAAAAACTCCGGACAATGTAGCCTAACAAAACCATGACATGCATATTAGGAAGGCTATCAAAATAGGAAAAAAATCAGGAAACCCCAAGATTATGAAGTTTTATTCCCCTCCAACCTTTTGGAAGAGTAAGGAGAGCAGGATGAAAAAAATAATCTAGAAACACTCTGTTTCAGTGAAGCTGTATTTTTAGCCTTACAAAGAAATTTTATTATTGTTTTCATGTTAAAATTAAAATATATAGGTTTTTTAACTGGGACAGAACTTAAGAGTTAAGTATTTCTATTTTATCAAACCAGTTTTCTACAAAGTTCATTAAATCAAAAGGTTATAATGAAATATTTCAATTTATCAGGTTCTCAGAGACACACAGATGCTACATGCTAATGTTCAAAATGGGCAAGGAAAAGCAACTGCAAGCACAAAAATACCAAACCCAAAACTCTTTCAGCGGACCAGATTTCATAGCTGAAGCAGTTCTCATGAACAAAACTGGAGAAAAAAAAATATATATTAACTGCAGAACTTGGTTCAAACCCAGACTTATTTCATGTTTTCTGTTTAAAGACTATGGATCAACTTACAGTAGCTCTAATTAACTGCCTGACTTGAAAAATTCTTTATTAACTTAGTATTAACTCATTAAGCTTAGTCCAAGGGGGAAAGAAAAAAAACCTGTAACTGGAAGTTTTCCTTAGCATTGTAAGTGTTGTGCTGAATGACTATTACAGTCATTTCACACTACATCTTCTCAGAGAAAGAAGCTGTTCATAGCAGCTATATTATATGAAATACCAAAAATATTCCCATGATGAACCCCAAAAGCTCACCAAAAGACCAAGAAGGCAGTGAGTTTGGAGTGGGGGACGATGTGGGAAGGGTGGATAAAAAAGGAAAAAAGCACCTTCCTTGATAGAAGCTTTCCATCAATATAAACATTTTCTAGTCATTTCAGAACAAGCCCAAAGACCGTCAGTAAGAAAATCTTCAACTTCTATTTACCTTCCTTAAACTTCCCTCTGCCTTTATTTTTTAAATACATAAAGATGATTGCGATATTTTTTTGAGTAAATCTGATCTCCCACAGTGTGCAAAAAAAGTGATATCACCATTACGAGGCGTGTCTCAAAAGCATATAGATTTCGAATGCCATTTACGTGTCATACCACAGGGACATATTTTGTTAATGCTATGTAAGATATTACAGTATGTTCACTTAGCTCTGCAGACTTGAACCACACTCACCTAACAAGACAGGCAAGTTTGGCTTATACAATACGTAAACAAGCCTTAGAGCAAACATGCAGTAGAACAAGTTGAAACATTGGTTACATTAGTTAAGCCTCATTACAACTGAGTAGCCTCTTCATTTCCAGTTATTCCCATTAAGAACACTGCAGGTTAGCAAGATCACAAAATAGTAAGTCATCACCTTTTCCATCAACCCTGTTCCAGGAATACTTTGCACAGAGAGATGCAGCAGGACAATTGCAAGAGAGCACAAACAGCTCTGGACCACTTCCAGTTTACTTTCACATCTATATGCAGACAGCTCTATTTTCCCTAAGCACATCCATTGCAAAACTCAGACATAGAGACTGATCAGTTTGAACTCGATCAGTAGCAGCCTCTGGTACCTTGAACTACATCAGTATGTCCAGGACCCTGGTGAGGTGGCTCACACAACTACTTCTTGGACGTCAAAAGGTTTAGATTAGATTATGGTATTCGGGATACAGAGATCCCCTCCTGTGCACAGTAGTTAATTCTGGTTTGTTACACACCATTTTTAGAGCATCTTTAAAGACCCATGAAAACAAAAAGCAGAAATCCCCCAGCACTTGTATCACGACTGTAAAACTATCTGCAAGCTCCAAATCCCTTCAGACTTGCCTGACACAGGCTGGGAGAACAGTATTCAACAGAGGCTCAGTCCAGGGAAGACAAGACTGATGTTGTAGGAAGCTCTCAAAGACACCAAAGCTTTTTTTACCCTGTTCAGATGAGGGAATGTATGTGCTGAATTCTGCTGGGTTCAGCTTTTTTTGGTGGGTTTTGGGTTGTTTTTCTGTTGTTGTTGTTATTGGGGGATTTTTGGGGGGGTGAAGACAACAGTTTGTTGTTTTCTTTAAAAAAAAATATAAATGTATTATTAGAGTAGTGAGATCATCAGATGAAAGAAAATTTAGCTTTATAGCTAAACCAGCATTCTTTCAGGGGTCAACTTTCGTATTTTTGTTTGCTTTTATGTCTCCATGGAATTTGAATCATGTATGCTATTTGGGGCTTTACTGAAGGATGACCACAAAGAAACTTTACAGCTGATACAGAAGACAGAAACTTTACAGCTTATCTTGGCAGCACTCCTAACAGAGCACAGATAATTCCCATGCTCTTCAGCCTGTATTCTGTCAATTGTTTCTATGCAGAAATTCAAGCCATTTTGTCCTTGGTGGATCTCCATGTAGGGAAAATCATAGCTAAAAAAGAATCCCTCCTTCTACCCTGATTAGACTAAAACAGAGCAATTATGTTTAAAGTCTGCTACGTGCTTTCCAAGCAGAGATAGAGAGATGGGACCATTTTTCAGCATATTCTCCTGAAACATGAAACTCTCCTGAAAACATCATCCACAGTTCCTTTCCTTGGTGATGTATAATCTCAGAAAGACTGAAGACAGAAGAAAAATGAGAAAAGTTATGTTGGCTTTTTTGCTCTATAAGGTGTATGCTTATTTAGCATGGGGGAGGGCTTATTGGGGGGGGAGGGAATGATAATGGTAATTTCTAAACTTGACAAATAATAACGTAAAAAATTAACATGCTCAGATTAACAAGTATATTCAGTGCTAACATACTCCTTCCAAAACCAAACCTTACTCTTCTAGATACGCGAGTATTTCACAGAAATATGCAAGTGAACAGAATAACCTTAGAAAACCTTTGTACACATAACAGAAGAAATTAGCCTTAATTAGGAACTAAATGAAAAAATACTCAAGGTCTTTTAGTTCAGAAAACAGTTTGATTGGTTCACCCCAACCTTAGCACAGAGTGTAAAACCAAAGAGAGAAATCTGTTAGAGCAGACAGGAAAAATAATGATATATACAGTGCAATTACGAAAGACTTTAAACACGACTTCAAGTAGTCTGAACTTCCATTAATTTAAGAAGGAAACAGTTGTTGCATTTAGAGATATACAATACGGTTTGTGAACCTGAAAAGCAAAACAAACCATGACACCAGCTATAGCTGTTTCTGTCTGTAAAAAGTCTACATGGTGAACATGGGCCATGTCACCCACATGTTCCTGGAATAGGAAACTCTAGTGGTCATGAGACTTAATCGTGTGGAAAATGTTGCTATATTTTAAAGGAACAGAGAACGTGAACTGCAAAGACAACTTCCAAGAAGCCAGAAGATAAGCTTTATTTAGTAGCAAAACATTAATGATAGCAGCATACAGAAGACAAGTCAGAGAAGAGACATTTACGAGCACAGAGACTAAAGCATATGCTATTGATGTAAAGCTGACACAAACTGAGCATGGGAAGTCATCCATGGACAGGTCAATGGCAAAAAAAAAACCCAAAAACAACAAAGGGCAAAGATGATGATACAAGCTAACACAGAAGCTGTAGAGAAAGTGAGACCACAAGGAAAAGGAGAAAAAAAAGTGGGGAGGATATTAAAAAAAACCAACCAGACAACAATACTACCTTTCAGTAGAGACATTAATCAAACTACCTGACTAGTAAGGTATAGTGTCACAAGGCTAAATACAAGAGCAAGCAAGGGGTAATTGATCCTTTCTGAATGAAGATGAAAGGGGAAAAAAATACAAACACTGAACAAACTATTGACACAAGAATCAGCTTAGAAAAAGTCACTTTTAGGCCTCTGCAGACACATCTGTTAAGTCATGAGGAAAGACTGAACCAGGCAGAAGCCAAGGCTTCCCAAGCATGGAGATGTACCAGTAGATAGTTTTCTGGGAAGCCTCTTGGCTCTGAATTTTCCTCCCACCTCCCCTTTACAGATGACCTTCTAGGCATACTGCAAGGCTTATTTATTTACCCAGGTTTTTGTCCGAAGGATGGCTGTGAAGATTTTCCTACCAGGAAGGCACAGAGAGATCTTCTGTTGGAACATCACTAATTCCTAAACTGTTTAAATTGTTTTAATTACTATAGACACACAGAGGTTTTGTTAAAAGCTGAAAAATATTCTAAATATAATAAAGCACAGTGTATATATACTTTTTTGATACTGACATAAGTTCTACCACATTCAATGGAACTCAACATGTTCTTTCAAATGATTTAATTAACAATAGTTAGGTTTTTAATCCATAAATGTAACAAACGTAGAGCACTCTCCCACACTGTCTTTTTATGTTATGACAATACATGACTAAGAGCTAAGGTTCAAGCAACATGTCCTTGTCATCACATACAATGACTACCTGAAACAGAGTTTCTGAATTATGCTACTGAAATCTTAAAGATTGGTTGGGTTGTGCCTAATCTTCAGGATACACCCTGGGGCAAACCTGGGTTAAATTACCCTGCAATCCTTCAACCGTGTCTGCATCTGGGGACCTTTTTCCACAGAAAATAAGAAGTTGTTTGAATGCTACTGGGGAATAACTGCAGTTCAGAGGAACAACATTTACTGCCCTCAATAAACTTTCTTTCAATCAGTATCTTTTTGCTTATGTAGCAGGTAGTTTAGGAAATTGTCAAAAAAAAAAAAATTAAAAAAGAAAATCAATGTGGGCCTCTGCACTTCTTCATGAAAAGCCAAGACATTGAGTCAACAACTTCTATTTTGAAACAGTTTAACTCTCCAAGGAGATGACTGCTTCCCCCAAATGATGCAAACATGTCTGCTGTTGTCTGGGCCAATTCAGAGGCTTGTTATTCACTACTTGGTTGATTTCAAAATCAGACTACCCCTTCAGAAAGTTTCAGAGACTATGACATCACATTCATGATAATTTATTGCACAATTATGTACGGTGGCTACATCCCTGGATTTTATTTCATGGGAAAGCACATTTCTTCTACAGTCTCAATGATTCCTTTGGCTTACGCCTGCTTGCAGAGTTACAAGTTTTGGTATAAAGCTTAGCATGATTTTTTTTTCTTAACATTAGAAAGGTGTTTTATAGCAACTTAAGGCTGGGTAATTCAGTTGCCTAGAGAAGTATTTGCACTTTAAATTAAGACTTACTGGAATTTCATAAGCAACTCACAGAAGCACTGCTTAGCTATTTGCTAAAACAAAACAAAACAAACAATCATTCAACCCTCCACCAGATTTGACTTTAGTACAACTTACATCTTTTTAAAGAAACAAAAAGCCCAACATCCTTTGAGGAGGCATCTCTTTAAATGAATGACAATAATGTAATCACGGAAATTCAATGCAAGAGTATAATTCAATAACCTCATGTTCAAATGAGAAGATTTGAACACCACTGAGATACTGACTGGAACTGATAAAATAGTACTGTGGAACATTACAAGACAGCTTGATGTAATGCAAATGATTGAAAAACTGGGTTTCATTATACTTTGGTCAGTCTTATCTTCAATCTAACCAAGATACTTCATATTACAAGCTTAAATTAAAAGGCAATAGTAGACAAATCCTGTAATACTATAATTATAGGACCTAACCCTTACATTTTTGCTTCTGATTCAGCAAAATTTTCACCACCCAGTATACAAAGGACACAAAATTATTTTCTATTTTATCTAATACGGCATTTATTTGAGTATGTACAATATAGTTTCAAGAATTCCAAAATGCATTAAGTAAATTGGTAATATTATTTCATATGGTTGCATCCATACTCAACATGGTATAGTGTTATTAAGACCATTTCAGACTAGAATATATTATAAATAAGATACTGTCTTCTGTCACACTTCTTTCTTCTCAATTCCCTAGCATTGTTCATTATTCAAACTGCACACCCAAGAAAATTACTTTCATACTCCAAATACAGAAAACTCATTTCAAACCCAACCACAGGAATTAGTAACTCCTCCCACTGTTGTGGAAAGAAATGTAAATTCTTTCATTACACACAAGCAAACAGCATAAGTAGACAATGACAACAGAAAAGGTATCCAACCCATACACAACTTCTAAGATGAGAAACCAGGTCCAGAATTCCTCAAAGTTACCTTTTGGAGGAACTCCATCCTTTCCTTACTGACCAGAAGAGACCAAATAGCACAAGGGAAAACCCCATGCCCCCATGCATATGCAATCTCAGCCAGAAGAAACTGGAACACGAGACATTCCTATGGCATGTAACAGCAGGGTTCTTTTGCTTCAACTGCCTTTTCTGAAATTAGTATTAAAACTAAGCTAAAGCAATACTCTGTTGCTTAGTTTTACTGGCACAAAGTGCTAAGTTACTATTCTTTAAATCATCTGTATGGAGAACGTGCTTTCCATGCTATATGCAACACAGTCAAAAATCAAGTTAAGTTGCAACTGTTGAAAAGAAGGTGCTCTCTCTTTTTTACAAAGAAAGACAATGAAGAAGTCAGTATAACATTCAGGCTATTCTTACCTCATCTACTCTGTCCTAAATATATTTGACTTATTCTCACATTGTTCCCATATTAGTAGGGGCAATAAGAAAAAACAAGGGAACCCAGGATGCACAGATTGATGGGAATGCGCAAATGCAAAATTGCCAAAACAAGAACTGGATCTTTCTTCTGCCGTCTCCATTTACTCAAGCCCATTTAATAGTTCCACATGTGGTTGCAGCATAGTGTTCAGCACCTTCTGAGACTAACCTATTATAATTCAAGACAAGTTTATCCCATAAAGGACAGAAACCAGTAGAAAGAGAATGTACTGGGAAAGGTGGGGAGCAGCCGTGGGTGTTGGCTGTGTCGTCCATACATCATTCTGGAGTCACAGTCAATTCAAAACTAACATGAAGGATTATCAAAGCTTAGAAATAAGAATAATAATAGAAAAACTGAAGATGACAGAATCAGTTTACAGCTTTTATAAATATGGCCTAAGAGGTCCAGCAGACTGATGGAGTCAGACCACGTGTCCCAAAGTGCCCTGTGTTATCTTCCTGCCTTGCAGTGAAAGAATCCAAAAAATGAGCAAAGCCCTAACATTAGGCCAGACAGCGCTTATCACAAGTGATTGGTTAAATGGCAGACACTGTGTATCTCAGCACTACATACATGCAAGGTATGAAGGAGAGAAGAAGCAACACCAACAGCAGGAAGACTTGAGGCAACCTAGCTGCTCCTGTTACCAACTTTCAAAGTTTGTAACCCACTGTTTATACTGTTTTTATCATCTGCTACCACTCACCTGCTTGTCCTGATCAGCCAAGCAGCTGCACCAATTTAGAAGATTGGAAAGACAAGGAAATCAGTTGGCCACAGAGGCGTGTGGTAAACAGCTTATCCAACCAGTACACAAGTGAATTAACTTCCCAAGCACACTGCCAGAGGGACACCCCCCCCCACCTCCATAAATAAAATTTCAACCTTTGGAAAGGTGCCAGGAGTAAAATGGTTGTTTACTGGAGGCAGGAAGAGCTACCTATGATTCAGACATTAGGAAGTGACAGAAAAGACTAAATTATGCAATTTAAAAATAGGAAAATAAACACAAAATAGTTGCAATGAGATGAAGGAAGAGGAGGAAAGAACATGAAACACAGAAGTTTTGGATCTTCTCCCTCACTTGTGCAGGGCTAAAGCAATCATTGCAGCTGAAGGCCCCCATAGGACTTCTTCACCTTTTAACCCTCATCCTAAAGCTCCTAGCCAGGGACTTTCCTCTTTAGCACCAAGTGAGAAACATCTGTCCAGCTCGGTCTCCCAGTTGGAACGGAAAGATCACAGCCTTCTTTATTCATTATTTTCTTTAAGCAGAGATCTCAGAGAGAAGAACTCCATCTGCCCTCCCTTTAAACAACAGCTACCAGAAGCAAAGGACTGAAACGCCGACAGAAAGAAGGCTTTTTTGCAGCCAGCTGAGGGAAATAGGAACGTTGGATGCTAGCTGCAGAGACTGATAGGAAAACCTCTTCCCGTAAGCAGAAAGCAGGAGAAGCACTCCGATGGGAATAGCGCTGCCTTCCCAGCAGTTGTTGGAAGCAATCGAGCATTTCAGCAGGGCTGCTTACAACTTTGCACCTCCCCTCCACAGTTTGCTGGGTCGACTCTCAGCAGCACATGTCCAGCAAAAGTTTTAAGTTTCTTAATCTGCAGTAATAGTCTGCATAATTAACATGCCCATTCCAAGGCTAAAACAGCAAACAAGATATGAGTTGCAGTCAGATAGAGCCACACTGCAAGAAAATGTCACCAAAAGAACGCTATCGAATTTATGTAATGATGATGGTGCCTCCTTTATATAACCAGTAAAGATCTCCCTGTCACTCTCTTTACAAGTCAGACAATAAATTCCTTCTGTCTGGTTTGTTGGTTGGTTTGTTCTTTTTCTCTTTCCTGAAGCTGCAGAGATTCACAGATTAAACAGAGGTGTCAGGTCAAGGAAAATGCAAAGGGGTGTGTATTAACTCAGCACTGAAGCACACACCATAGCAGAAAACTCTGTAGTTACTTATGCTGAGACAAAATTACTCTGGATAAAACCAGGGTTTAGTCTCCCAATTTATACTAATGTGTCACTTCAACATCACTCTTCATTTTATATCCTCCCCCTTTCCTTCTCCCTTCCCCTCCCCAAAATTCCAGAAAGGAAAAAAAAAGGCTTTATCTAGTAATGACTGACTCCTGAGTGTGTGTGTGCGTTCTGCCTGCCAACAGACCTTCAGTAGTGAAGAGTAGCTTGTTATTTTTTCATAGTGCTGACAAGCTTATACAATATAATTTCATTTGTGCACACAGACAACTGTGTTAGATAGGTCACAACTAAGCGCATGACATGACCTCAGCTGTGAGCTTTAAGGGCACTATTTCACACTGAGTAACAAGTCGTCAGACTGCAAAACTTATCCACACAGCATGATACAGATTTCAGCAAAAATTCTGTAGAAACAGTAAATGGGAATGTATTAGAACATGCAAGATTTGGGAATATACACTTACTGTTATATCTTTTACCTACTCTTGTGCTTCTTAAAGTTATCTCCCTTAGCAACAGGAAAGGATTTTGCAAAGAAAAAGTTCATCTAATGCCATCATGAGAACATCACCCAGTATAACCCGTAATTGGAAGAAAGTAGCACTTCTTTAATGAAGAGCACCACAAAAAATCATGGAATTATCACACAACTGATACATTCCAAGGGGTAAGTTTTTGTCAGCTTGTGCCTTTAAATCACAAATCAAGTCCACACGTATCACTATTTTCTAGGAAATCAGAACTGCCAAATGGGATCACACACTTATGCTACCTCTGACACTTCCAGCACATCAGCAGAACTAGGAAGAGACTTAATCATGTAAGTAAAACAAAGGAACCAGTTACAACATTACATTTTAGAAGTCTCCTCTTATCACACCCCAGTCCTCCAAGCACTCACACTTACAGCTGGAGTATTCTCCACAAACCCCATGGAGTCCCCTGCATTCCTGACATGGACACCACATGGCAAAGTGCTCCACTGGCTCACCTGTCCTGGAAAACTCCAGCCTCTTCTATTTCAAACTGTACCCCATACCCTCCTCTCTTCCATGCTCCCCCCTTTTCTTTTTTTTTGTTTTTTTTAATAAATAAAACTATGCAAGGACAAATTCCCAATTCACCTCAAGCCCATGCATCACTTCAGTGTTTTCTCTCTTGGCTTCCCGATAAACACAATGCCAACCCTTACAATAACCACTAGGAGCACCAGGTAAGTTAGCCCTACCATCTCTTCCCTAATACACTCCTTATTTTCAGTGTGTGCTGGGAAGGCGCAGACTTCCTATATGTATTTCAACATGTATTTTAAAGGGGGAAAAAAAAAAGGAAAAAAAACCCATGAATGTTTGCTAGATTCTGTATACGGATTTTGGAGTTTATCAAGATTAATGATTGCTCACATGCTCTACACTGAAAGTTTCAAAGGACAGTCTTTCTGAAGAACCAGTCCTCCCAAAGAATCAGTCCTCACCTGCACTATCCCAAAACCAGGCACAGCTTCATTGCTACACCTGATCCTGCTTAGGAATCTACATGGAAATACATATGCCAGAAAACTGTAAAAGAAGCATGCATTAAGTGTGAACAGGAGCATTTGTCTAGCACATTATGTGACTCAGTGCAGTTATTCTTCATACAAAGGTAAAATGACAAACTGACACGTTTTCAGAATTGCTTCTTTTTTTATAAAAGGGTATCACTCCATTTTGAAACTTAAAATCCATTTTTTCATTTGATATCATGTGTGCATTTACGCTTTTAATAATTCTCCCAATTGGACTGTAATTCTTATGTGTTGATTGCATCAAAGGTCTATTTGAAGGCAGGGGTATTAACTGTGTTAGAATAGCTTCCTGTATTTTTATTTCATACCCCAAATCTAACCCTGTGAACTCCTACTGTCAGCAATAAACATCTACAGAAGGTTTACTTTGTTTTAAAATCCCAAGCCCCAGACAACATAGAAAAATACACTAAAGTCTCCCTATTTTTGTGTTGGTTTTCTCCCCCCCCACCCCCCCGTTTTTATTTTGAGACAGAAATACTGAAGAACCTGGCAGTAGCTGTAACCCCAGAGGGAGGAACATCCTGGCCTGCACCACTGAAACCCATCACATTCCTCCTGGGGTGGAGACAGGCTTACCCCCAAGGAAGGCAGGCAGCAGATCTGCCATCACCCTGCCCCAAGGCTGGCTGTGCTGGAAAGTGGGTGGGGAAGGAGATTTAGTATGTGACAGCCACTATCTCCACTGCCACGAAGGGTTTATCTGGCTTTGTTTTCATTTATAAAGCAGCAGGAGAACCCACATGTGACCAGCTAGCTGACTGGAAAACGCGTGTGGGAAACAGGCTAAGAGACGAGGTTGCATTTCTTCTGCTAGGCAAGGTCATCCCAATACCTGGCCGCCATCCTCAGCCAGGTCTTGTCTGCACATAGCCCCACATCAAGATTTCCCACCTGAGCTAGCGAGTGTGTGGCAAAACCCCAAAATCACCTCCTTTTTAAAAGCAGAGAAGGCAAAGCTTTCTTTTGGCTTCCTAAAAATTCTTAGAGAAAAGAACAACTATAGCTCCTGAAAAAGCACATATATACATATATGTATATTTTTTTTAATCACTCCACCAATAAATTGGTTTACAAAATAAGAACAAGGAAAACCTTTTCATTTAGTTCAGTTCTTGAGGTGCGACCTAAACTCAGCTGTCCAGAAGTCAGTATACAGAATACAGTATTCAGACAAGCTGGTGTACTGACCTGATACACTCTCCTAGAAGAAGTATCACCTCTTTTTCACGGTATGCTTTTACACAAAAATATTTGTGTTATTATGAACAGATATTATGTGTAATAATACACAAACCATATGGACATAATTGCCTTTCTTTAATTACATATTGTTCCACCACCAGTTCCAAGAGACATCTATCATGCTGTCATTTACCCTAAATAACCACCATTTACCGGAAAAAAAAGAAGGAAGAAAAATGTGTCAGTGTAACCTCAGAGTTTAGTCCTAAAGTTGTAATTTTGGTGCATAAAATGCAATTAAATATCTTCCTTCTCCTCAGTTGAAACAAAACAAAATAAATCAGGTTAAACAGTTCAACAGTTAATTGCTTTCATCTCACAGAAAGTTACCTCATAAACATTTCCCTATTGGATACTGCTAAGGAGAGAGTCAGATACTACATAATGTAAGATTACTTTTTATAACTAAAGACGATGTGACATGTTCCAAAGAGCCCCAAAAGTCAGTCATGAGAACCAAACTCAACAGCTGGAAGCAAGATCAAATGCAAACACAAAACACAGACTATGTAACCTTTTATTAGAAGCCAGGTTGGTTGGGTTCTGTTGTTTGTTTTAAAAAAGCCCCAAAATACAACTCACATATTGCACCAAGCAGTATTTACAAAGCTAACACTAGCTGTACAACTATGAACACTTTTCCTAAAGTAAACAAGCCAGAGAATTCACAAAAGAACAACCGCAACAGCCTAACCAAGGATTGATGAATGGGGAATTGAGAATAAACAATACTTCATTTTCAGTATAGAGATGGCAGACACTCTGGAAACCCCTCAAAACCAGAAGAAATTAGCGCTGCCTTAGAAATAGTTGTTTGTATGTATGAGGAGCTGAAGTCACATTAGTCCCCAAAACAGCATCAAATTACCCTGAACTAACAATATTCACCTGTACACAACACGTACCTGCCTTGACAAGACTATCCCTTTCTGCGTGCCTTGCTCAAGTAATTTCCATGACATAAGGTCTGTTGCTGCAACTGAAATACTGAAATTAAATTGCAACAGTTGAAATTTCTTCTATTGGCAATAAAATGATTAGTCATTGGAGCACAGAAAATTTTAAGGTCAGTTTGAAAAAGCCTCAAAAAGTCTGTCACTGCAACACTGCAAAAGAAGTTACAATGAAAAGGAATAAGAACGTGAATCTTTGCTTTGTGTTTAAATGCTCTATGTCAAAATAAAACTTGCACTTCATCAGTTATACTTCCTTTCTTACTTTAAGAAAATATTTCACCCAATATAGTTGGGGACATCCAGTTTTAGACTAGAAAAAGGTGAGAGCAAGACTAAAGTAGTCTGAGGTACCCAACCCAGAGCCATCCACAATATATAAAATTACACTCTCCCTTAAAATTACTGTATTTTGAATCACTGGTGTTCCTTTCACTCTTTGCCAAGACTTTTGTCAAAGCCATGAGCCAAACTTAATGCGAAATGCGTTCTAAATTTCCCTATGAAACTACATTTGATTCTAATGATCTGATCCAAAAGTCATGACAAAAGAAAAATAAAATTAAAAAAAAAATAATAATCCATGCCTCCAAAGTGTCCAAACCATCATTCCAAGATTTTGTAAGTTTAATGAGAGAGAGTTTTACGTCTGTCACTTTCCTCTCTCTCCAAATAAGGGACTGTCAAATACCAAGAGATGGGAGAGAACCCTTCCATTTTCATTCATCTTTAAGAGTGATGTGGTCAGCCAAAGGCCTCCAGAATTGATGCTCATTTTGACAGCCAAGGTGTACAATCTTTTAAAAAATTATTAAGTTAAGCTGTTCAATAAAAACATTAATTTCTCAATATATCCAATTCGCATTTCACACAGCTGCCTAAGGCTTGTGAGTAAGAGGCATGCAAAACAAGGTCATCTGTGTATAATTGGAAGCTAAATTCATGGTATTTCATTATTTCCTCTGGTTAGTATATACGTTGCTTATACTGAATGTTCAATGCTGCAAGACCTGGTACATAAATGTAGAAGTCACTATGCAGCATCGAGAAACTGGGAGATATTAATTTGTTTTTCCACTTCCTACCCCTGCTCCCCATTAGTTCTTCTTGACTTGTAATCCCCTGCAATTAGCTGTACCAAATTTTATTAATACACTTACCAAAAGACACAAGCAGAGTGAAAGGTTATCCACAAGCTGCTATACATCCAACTGAAAATGATCTTCCAGATCACAAAGTCAGAATTTTACTATTTCCTCATCTCTTAGCTATTATGGTCCCAAATTAAGCATTATTACTTAATAGCTGTTAAGAAGCATTGTTTACACCAAGAAACATCTTTAGAATATCTGGCTCTTTTCATATGCCCAGTAGTCACCCACACTTCAAGAGGAACAGGACTATTTCTGTTACTTGAGACTCTGGCTTTCCTATCTACACCAAGAACAAAAGCACTCAAGCAGTCCAGGTACTATCTAATCATCTAAGCTAAGAAACATTTAAACTAACAGTGTACATCAGTGCGGTATACTACATGAAACTTAAAATAACTAGTGGAAGATACTTATTTTAATACATGCATATTAGACTTTTTAATCAGTTTTATATACTGTCATCTGCTTTTACCCTCTGAAACCATCCACTGGTGGTTAATTCAGAGCATATACCATAGATCAAGCACTGACAGCGCTGGAGCTTTGGCATCAAAGTCAACATCAGCTGCTAATGTCCTGTCAAAAACGCTAAATACTTGTAAGAAGAGTTTCATCCTGCTCAAGTAAGCATTACACCCAAACAAGCGGCTTAGGATGTAGTTATACCCCCAAAATCATGCCCAAGATCATTTCAGCATCTTCAGTCGGCACACAAGACTGCACAACTTCCTTCTATAATCAACAAAACCAGTATGTTTAGTCATGCTTTTCAATTCATGGTTTAGGGCTTACTAACTCACATTCAAAAATACCAAAAAGTCAAAATACTGGTTCCTGAACAATGCACAGCAGAAGAGAAAGGACAGATTTCCTTCCAGAAGGAAAGGTTTCTGAACAAACACTAATTCCTTCCAGGTCTTCAGCAGCTCCTGGAGGAGCACAACTTTATTCTTAACAATAAAGTTCAGAATATTAAGATGTCATATAATGCTACTTGATTACCCTCATCTATCTTGAGTTAACCTGACCCAGCTCTACCAGGACAACACTGAATGATGTTGAACAAGCTCATCTTGTTCTGGGCTTTTTTTTTTCCTTCTGTAAACCAACTGGCTACTTAAATTTGCTCACTAGGCTGATGCAAAGTAAAAAAATAAAGAAAAAGCTTTAATGCAAACAGGTGCCTTCCAGAAAAAAAGGCTTTTGTCAGGCACTACAGCTTCTACCTGATTACAACCATTCTGCTGAATAAAACATTTCTTAACACCATTACATATCTTAGCACGTTCACGTATTACTCAAGACAGAAGAGCACCTACATGATTAGTGCCAAAGAGCAACTGCCAAACAAAACTACAGTAAAATATTCCATTTCTATTCCCTCTGTACCTGTATGTCTGAGTGTATAGCTCAAATATCAAGAACTAGCTTAGTAGTCTGGCACTTGTCTAGTCACTGTCTTCAACTGAGAAATTTAGAATAAGTAAGAGAATACTACATGCAGCCTTTTATATCAGTGCTCCTTATGTCCTTGGAAGATCAAGCCTATTTCTGCTTTCCAAACCCTTGTTTTTTAAATGCATAATCAATAGGAAAGTCAAATAACCATCAGATTTTTCACAGTAAGTACATCCAAAAGAAGGTTTCCTAATTTACTATCAAAATCATTTTATGAACCTCTCAGAAGTACAGGGAAGCCTATCAGATACAAAAGAAAAGTGAACCAACTTACCCAAACCTCCTTTCCCAACATAGTTTATGAGAGATGTTTGTGATGAAGTTTTACCTTTTATCAAATAAAAGGTATTTCAGTCTAAGTGGGACATGCTAGAATACTAAGAATTACTGTATTACATCAGCAGACTTTCTACAAAGTTCCATAAACCAACCATTGATGTTAAAAGCCTGATTTTAAGCACATCCAGTTGCCATATTGAGCCCTGGCCACCCCCAGATGATAGTAGTTCTAGGAGAAGATTTAGAAGACTTGTCCCATTCCCTCAAGCTTTTCTCCCTTGCATTAGTAAGAACAGCTGCGTTTAAATATCTGGTGGTTTCTTAGCATAATGGCAGTAAAAAAATCCTCTATGCTGCTACCACAAAGAATCAGCTATTTTAACTGGCACGTGCACAGCAGAACTGCAACCTAACAGAAAAACACGAAGCCAAGGTTTATTATCACTTTTTAAAGGACAGATAGAGAGAAGGGAACTTGCCCATTACGTCTTTAAAAGTAAGGGGAACCACAGCAGAAAAAGTACAGTAGGTTTTAGATGGGTATGAACATTTCAAAGTTGAAGGCAATAGAATTGAGGAAAGAAATCAACAGAGGGTAGCAGAAGCTGTGAAGTTCAGCAGTGCTCCATCCCTGTGCACAAACAAGTTCTTTCATGTACTTGTGCAACCACAGCATAGGCTGCAGAGTCCTGAGCAGGATTTAGCCCCAGCTCCCTTCTTTACTAACTCCACTTCCTCCTCTTGAATGCTCAGCATACAACTAATGTTTCTTATGTTTTCCCCAGAGACCACCAGTCTATTCCAGCACACAAACTGTTCTGAATACCAACTCCAGGGAACCATTAACAGGTGCCAGTGGTTATCAGAAAGTTACTTCTGTATGAGAAACATATAAACCACACCTGAAAATGGGACTCCTTTTAAAGGGGTGAAAGGACATCCACAGCATTAAGGCACATATTCAAGGAAATCAGATTTTTCCACCTGCAGGACATAGTTGGTTGGTTTGGGTTTTTTTTCCTTCTCTTTTTAGCCTCAAAATGATTGCAAAGCTAGCTTTAATACCATGTCCAACTGTTGCAAACTAAAAATTGAAGTCCCTGTGAAACATATGTCTATGTACTAGCTTCAAAGTGCTCCTTTTCACCCCTCCTAAGAACTGAAACCATATTTAACTGCAATCTCAGACTTTTTATCTCCCTTCCCAGATGGTAACCTGGGTTTGCCCCGACACTTCCATGCAAAAAATAATAAGAGCGTGAAGTTACAATTTTCCATATATATAAGTGAAAAGTATGCGTGGCAGAAAAGCAGTTTCCTACAGAAATCACTTTCCCATTTTGTCGTCTGGTGCTGCAGCCTCTTGAAATACCACCAGCTTAAAATACAGCTTTAAAAAACACAGCTCTTCTGTGCCTAAGCGTAGAATTACAGAGAGCATAAGCCAACATTTCAATCACTGCACTCAGTTAAAGTTCATTGTCTTAAGTATGTCAACTTTTGGTTTGCTTGAAGATGGCGATCATGATGTCAAGGTCGCTTTTAGGTCTTTGAAGTGAGCGTGAACCTTCAGCCTACAACTGATAAGGTACCACTGACAAGCAGGAGGAATTTTACCTTAAGTCTTCCTTTAAATGGCACCTTTCAAACAAGCAGAAAACAGTCTGAAACAATGGTCAAGATTTAAACTTACTGCTTTATGGTCTATAGCACACAAAGAGGCTAAACCAAGTTATGCTCATATAAACTCGTCATACTATCACTCCAATACTCTGCCTCCTCAAAAAGCAGGTACACCTTTCAAGTGAAAATTACTGAATTACTTCTTAAGGACAGGGAACCATGACCAACACTACAGTCAGGGTTTTCCCCTCAAAGGTTTGGATGCTATTCCAGCATGGAAGTGGAGCTATAAATACACTGGAAAGGGCAGTTACATGGAAAAAAGCAAGCATATTCGGGGACTGATTTACGGTATCAATTTAGGAGGGCAAACTCACTTACAGCTTACAACTTGGTCCATTAACAGGCAGCATAACTGTACATGATTTAGAGTCTGAGAGGGAAATTTATTGAAACTTTAAAAACATTAATACTGCTTTTCATTCCTACATACTGGTAAAGAGACATCCTGTGAATATACAGATACACATGGAGGATAGACCAAAAAAAACAGTCTGCGTCCAAGCACAGCCCTGCCATGACCCATCAGGATATTCTCTTTGCAAGTCTAAGCCTGTGTCTTTCAAGCAAACATGATTTTTGCCATTAGGAACCAGGGAACAGGCTACCCCAATTGTTATTTTTAATTAAAAAGAAAATATATATATAATTTTACCAACTTCCTGGCATTTAAAAAAAAAAAATGTCCATAGCAGCAACAGTTCTTCAAGAAGTATCTTCAGTATCTGAAGGGGGCTTATAAGGATGCTGGGGAGGGTCTCTTCATTAGGGACTGTAGTAATAGAACAAGCGGATCAAACTTAAACAGGGGAAGTTTAGACTGGATAGAAGGAAGAAGTTCTTTACTGTAAGGGTGGTGATGCACTGGAATGGGTTGCCCAGGGAAGTTGTGAATGCTCCATCCCTGGTGGTGTTTAAAACCAGGCTGGACAGAACCTGGGGTGACACGGTTTAGTGTGAGGTGTCCTGGCCCATGGCAAAGGAGCTGGAACTAGATGATCTTAAGGTCCTTTCCAACCCTAACTATTCTATGATTCTAAGTGGCTGTTAACCATGAACAGATGAAAGTTAACTGGGTCAGGTTAAGAGCCACATTCACAGATTCTAAAATCAATCTGAAGGTTTAGCAGTTTAAAAAAAAAAAAAGACAATAAAAATTATGATAGCTGTAAAGGCCATTTGTATTTAAATACCACCTAACTGGCTAAATAAAGATTAAAGAAAAATACTAAAAACCAAACACAGCATTTTGTCCAAATGATACAAATGCCGAGAAGGAAGCCGGGTGCCCACGGGAAAGGGCTCCGCAGAGATGACTCTCGGCATCACCCATTCCTCCTACGTGACTTAACAGCGTCTCCACCGGCACCGGAGAGCCCCGGCGCACACCAGCACCGCCGCTGCCCTGTCACGAAATCTGCCCTCTCAGCAAATGCGCTCCATTTTCCTGCGAACTCAGTGTCAGCTCCGCTACAGCCTCTGCCAACATATTTACTTCGGAGCAACAGTAGGCTGAACTTCAAGTAACAAAAACGCAACTCCTGCAACTCCCTTCTCCACCCCCCGCTCCTTCCCCCGATGCGGAGGACTCCAGTCCCAAGGGCATAGCCCCCCAAGTCCCAGCGAGGAAGGTTCGAGGGGCATCCCCGGCTCCGGGCCGACAACTCCGGCAGCTTTCCCGCCAGCAGTGCCTTTGGGCCCGCCGCACCGAGCCCTCCCCTTCTATCGGGCACCAGCACCGGGACGGCAAGTGTTTACGTTTAAAAATACATATATACCGAGCCCGGATCCAAAGGGAAGACGGAAAAACTCCGCCCCCCTCTCTCTCCCGACTCCCTTGGAAAGGCGATAAAAGCAGGGCAGAAACATCTTGACCACTCGGCGCCCCTTTTCGGAAGGGAAAAAAGGAGAAAGGGAGAGGGGAAGGAAAAGAAAACAGTGGGCAACAAAAGAGAAATAAAGGATCGGGGAGCGCCGCGGGACGCCGCGGGCAGCAGTCCCAGCTAAAAGGGGAGGCGGCCGGGAGGGCGGCTCGTCCGCGGCGCCGCCGCCGGGCCCGGCCGTGAGGGACCGCGCGGGGAGGCCGAGCGGGAGCGGGAAGCGAGTGGGGAGCCGGGCCGGGAAAGAGAGGGGGGACCGCGAGTAGCAGAAGGCACTCACATAGCGTTTCAACTTCTTCTCCGGTGGGGACTTTCGGAGCCAGCCCGAGCAGACCACCTCCCCGCCGCTCATGGCTGGGCCGTCTGCCCGCCGGGGCAGTCCTCGTCCTCCTCCTCAGGCGCAGCAGCAGTACCCGGGCCGGGCCGAGTCGAGACAGCCCCGAGACGCGGTGGCAGCACCGCGCCCGCTCCGGCCTCCCGGGGTTACGGGGCGAGGGAAGGGGACGGACGGGGGAGCGGTGTAGTGTGTCTGTCTCTCACGCACAACAACGAACCGGAGCGGCGAGCGGGGCTGAGGCGGGGGATTCTCCCCGTCCTCCTCCTCCTCCTTCTCCTTGTTGTTGCCGCCACCGAGTCACACGAACATCGGGAGAGACGACAAGGGCAGCCGCCGCCCCGCCGCAACTTCGGATCCAGCGTCCCAGGGCAGGATCCAGCCACCGCCCCGCGTCAGTGGCACCGCCCCCCGCGCCGCCGGGACCCTCCCGGCGGGGAAGGGCCGCCGGGGGCTTCTCTTCCCCTCTCCTCGCCCAGCGGCCGGGCCGAGCCGCAGCTCTTCGGGCTCCCTCCTTCCCCTGGGCCGGGAGGAGGGGATCGCCCAGCGCTCCTGCCTCTTTCGCCTTCACCTCCGAGAGAGGGGCGGGGGGCGGCCGCGGCTGGGTCGCACCCCGCGGTCGGGGCCGGGTTCTCTCGCTCCCGGCCACCGTGGGAGGGGTTTACTCTGGTATTCGCGGCGTCGTGTCCACCCCCCTGTCCCCCAGCCTACTTTTTCCCACAGCGCCTCCACTCCCGCCCCACAACGTCGGCCCCGCACCGCCCCGAGCAGAGCTGCGGCGGCTCCTCCTGAAACTCTGCCGGAGCCTTTTCAAACAACAAGGGCCGAGAGGGAGAAGGGAGGGAAGGGGAGGGAAGGGACGGCGCCTCCCTGAGGGATCCTGGGAGCTGTAGTCGGCGGGCGGTGGGGACTGCGGCGGCGCGGTCGTCAGAGGGGCTCGGGGCGGGGAGGGTTGAGGAGAGGAGGAAGCGGGCTGGACCGTCGTGTGCTTGAGTAAGAGAAAGGGGGTAAGGGACCGACCTCGACCCGCGCCCGGATCGTTTTTTGTTCGGTTCAGAGGGACGAGGAAGCGTGTGTTGGTTTGAATAACCGCTATTAAAATCGCAGCAAAAATGGTGATTCTTTAAAACCCACTGCAAAATCGTTCTCTGCAGATGCGGAGGAAAAGGGGGGGGGGTCACCAAAACCGACCCCAAAACCGTGTGAGAACTGCGTTAAAAGCAACTCGCAGAAGTAAACTCCTTCCAGAGATCTGAAACTGCCTTAGCACTAAAAAGAGTTACAAAGTCAGGGTGTGAGAGCGGAAAGGCGCAATGCCAGCGGCGGGCCGTCCTCCGTCCTTCCCGAGCTAGGCATCGGGCTAGGGCTTGACGGCGCTCCCCTAATGCAGAGGTGCCATGAGGGGCGGCCTGTGACGGCGGGATGGACCCGTTAGGGTGGAAGGTCGAAAGGATTTTCTGGAACCAGCAGTGCCCACCCCTCGCCTCCAATCCCTCCCCTCCACAGCACTGTTCCCCTACAGAAAAAACTACTAAATAATAATAAAGTTTCGGCGGCTCGTGCCCGCTTATTGATCTGCGGTATTATTAAGTGGGGTGTCGATGGGCTGCGAGCCTGGCCCCGGATGCTCTTCCCTGGGGAATAGCCGCAGCCGCCGGGGCGGGCACACCTCTCCGGAGCGAGGCGAGCACCGCCTCGGGTCCGGCTGCCGGGAGGCGGCGGGGATTGCCTTCAGCCGGCAGCGCCTTCCCTCACCCGTCCTTCCCATTCTGGCTGAGGGCCGGGCGATAAGCCCCTCGAGGCAGGGCTTGCTGGTCAGTCTGCGCGCATATAAATAACCCAAACAAAACAAAAGGACAATGATACGCAGGGCAATCCCAACCACTATTCCAACCACTATTCAATTCAAAGGGAAAGACCCAGCTTATTCAACATCTCTGCTACTGATGCTCTCTGCCGCTTCCACTATTCCAGAAATAAATCTCCAAATAATTTTTGTTGTTATTATTATTTTGATTTTTTTACAGATTATTTAACTGCAGGCTTCTGGCACTGGACCGTCGCGGTGGTTGTTAGCACCGGTGCTCTTCCACTGAAGAGAAATAGTCCCCCTAGTGTGCCGTTGTTGAAGGGAGCACCGCGGTGCTGTGATTTATCAAGGTATATAGCATTAAAAAGTTGCAAAGCAGCGGTTGGAGCGTCTTAAGGAGGGCATTTGCAGAGATAACAGGGAAAAAAAAGCTGAAAGGTAAAGGTATTAAAATCAGTGTATCGATTCCACCATAAATCTTTTCATAATTACGACAGATAAAGCACTATTAAGCACTAATAGAAAGATCATCAAATAAGGAGACATTTTGCCAAAAAAAGTTTAAAAAAAAGAAAAAAAGTGAATGTTGGCCTTCATCAATATTAAAAGCTCACAAATCCTAGAATCCAAACCATTCTCACATTTCTACACATTTCAGCTGCCTCAGTGGGTCTACTGGAAAGGGTAAAACAGTGTTTCAATATCTGCAGTTCATAAGCACGAACTCAAGTTGTATTGTTAGGTTTAGATTTCAAGCTGGGTTTCAGTATACCTCTTTTGTTTAAACCACTAATGCCATTGTTTAAGAATCTCAACATTTGAGATTATCCAAGTATCATAGAAGACCACAAAATTTTCCAATTTCCAGTTTCCAGGTTTCCTTTCTAAAGGAAACCTGGAAACAATTTGAAATCATCAGAGCAAGAACATGTAGAATCAGTGTGAACTTACTAAAAGTGCCATTGCGTTACAGTGTTGTAGGATGATCCAAAGGTTCATTTAAATCCTCCTAATTAACCCACGTCTTGAGGGCTAATCAAAGCAAGCCAGAGTCTTTCAGCTCAAGCAGAGTCTATGGAGGCACCAACCAAACAAATTATCTGGTCCAAAGACACAAAATTGTCCCTGAGGTCAAATTTCAAAAACATTACATTTGTATTTTAAAACACATTGAAAACAGTGTTAGCCTGGAGTCCGGCACTGGTTTTCATATATTTGTTATATGTTTGTCTGTCAATTCATTTTCTTGAAAATAGCTATCCAGAGACAAATTCTGTGTGTGGGTTTCGTTCCTGCCATATAGCAGTAAATCGTAGGTTAGGGAAAAGGAGTTAATGTCAAGAAAAGTGATGGATAATAAGTACTAAAACCTGCCTTTTAGACTGTCCCTTGTTGTTGAGCCTAATCACAAGCCTCCACACTGGACATAAAAATGATTTGTTGGATTATTGAATTGAAGAAAATGTAATTGAAGAAAATATGAAAGATTTCCAAATGACAAGTTAGGATGTTGTCTGATGGACTGCTCCCTTTCTAGTTGTGGCACTGGATTTCCTTTTCTTCTAGCAACCGTTTGAGTTACCCATTCACACTTCCACTGACACTTTAACTAATCAGAAGAGGACTGCATGTAGGTGTCCCTCTCTCCCCCTCTTCCCAAGTAAGTCCACAGCCATAAACCCAAGAATATTAATACAATCATTCTCTGTGCATAACCAGCAATGCTCCACTGTTCATAATTTAGATAACCCTGTATTAGGATAAACCAAAGCAATTAAGAACACTAATGAAATGCATAAGCAGCACAATATTTTATTTAGGTCTGACTCTTAACATCTGCATATTTAAAGCTGTGAAATTGTCTATGAAGAGATGTTAGTCGGCACAACTAGAAAAATCCTTAGCTCACTCAGCTAAATTAGATTAGGGCATAATTTCCTGAAATTAGGATAAAAATCACAAAGACCTTTGTCAAGAATGAATGCTTCAGCTAGTTTGCCTGCTACAGTTTTGCTCTGGAAGTTTAAACACCATTAGGCCTTTTGAAATTCTCCTGCAGTATGGCTTGTGCTTGAAGTACTGAGTACTCCGAGGGGCAGTCGTTGCTTGTGGGATTACTGTAACCCTATGTCAGTACACAACCACCCTCTCCCCTCACTTTATCCTGGCAGGTTATTTCTGTGCAAGCATGCTGTTACTCAGGAAGCCCAGAGGATAAAGGTCCTTTGAGCTCAATTAATTGCACTATGGAGGTCTTTTGTGTTTCTGTACAAAGACAATCCTAGAGGGAAGAGGATTTTCTGTGCCTTGCCAATATATCAGCCATGGCCTAAATAGCTGCAGAGCTCCCGCTGGGAACAATCTCACTCCTTTGCTTTGCAAACAGTGTTCATAAAGAATTGCCACCTTATTTTTCAAACGATATTCCATTGCTTCAGGCCATCTTTGGGGATTTTTTTACTGAAAGCAAGGAAACAATCAATTACCCCCAGTCGTTTTGCAGCTAGGTGAGCTACTGAGGTTTCTTTCCCCTCCTGTTTTTAAAATGAGCTTGCTATTGGCAGCTGCTGGTGGCCAAGATGAGGATGTGCAGAGCAAAGCAGCTACAGAAGCTCAGGAGGGATCCATACTGGCTGCCTACTGCACCGAAACCACTTGAGACCCAGCTTCTGCACCATTGTGCATATTGCCATTTCTGAATCTCTCATAGATAACACGCCATTCAAAACAGTACTCTTTTCATGATCGCATACCAGACCAACTATGCAGTACCCAAAGTGCTGACTAAAATGCACTCTTACTAGCCAGGAAATACTGTGCCTTGCTATGTGACAACTACACACATGATCATGGTGCTTGTGCCACCTTCCAGCTCACTGTGCTGGTGTTCAGACTCCTCTGACAGTGGTTTTGTCTCAGCTACCACCTCCCTTCCACTAGTATGTGCAAGATGCCTTGATTCCTCCATTGACTTTGTGCTGTTTCACGAGTGCGTTCCAAAGTGTTTATATGGCTTCTCCAAAATTTTGGAGTAGACTAGTTATAAATCTCACCAGATAAAGTAGGTCACGTGGAAACTCATTTGCCTCTGGTTTGCTTTTGCTTGCTAAGCCACCTTGACAAAGGAAAACAGGAGCTGATAGAAGAGATTAAATTCAAATGGGTTTGTTTTTAATAATATAAATGACACTAGTTTCTCATGCAAATAGCTTAGAAATTCTGGACTTGCATAATAAGACACTGCTCGGTACAGCTCCCAACTTTGTATTGTAGTATGAAAACCTGGGCATTCCTCTGTAGCTTCACATTGCAGTCACAGTCAGCTGTGGCTCCTGGTAGTAATCCCTAAACTCTTCTATGCCCTTTGCTTATATTTGCATATAAAATTTGTGCTTCATTATGACACAAAAGACTTAACACTCTAATAAATAACCTAATAAAAAACTATTTAATAAAAATAATTTGCATGTCAAACTATGTCCTAAAACATCTTTAGGTATTTATGCAACAATGAATCAGTACAAAAAGACAGATAATTTTAAGCTTGAAAAAGCCTGCATTTAGACATTTGTTTTCATCTCAGGTATTTCTCTTTTGATTTTGAAATTACTGCCAGGTAAATTTAATCTACAGGGTTATTTTGGTCAGATCATAGATGACATTATCTACTGTTTCTTTCAGACTGCAGTTATTTACATTATGTGGCAAAGAGGTTGAGGAAAGTAATACTAAACAGACATAATTAAATGAGACGACTGTATGTCCACACACTTTGGGGTTGTTTACCAGGTTTTAAGCTATCTCTTGTCTCTTTTCTATTACTCGTTTTAATACTGATGTAGGCAAATAAAAGTATGTGTACACTGTAGAACTTGTACCAAAAAAGGACTGGTTTTTAGTCCTGCATTAGTGTAATACATTGAGATTTCCTTTGTGATTTTTGTGGAAAACTCCCATTCCCACTTCTAGAATGGAAATTCACTGGTAAATGTTTGTCCTCTGTCTTTTTGCCAGGGGGATCAGTTGACTACTGTACTTCACACAAGGGAATTTCCCTTCCTTTCCACACTAGGCAAGGAAGAAGAAGCAGGCTGGCTGGTTGGCCAGCCATGCAGAAACATCCTCAGGTCCATGCTGTTCAAAAATTAATCAGCAAGACTTTCCCTCCATAAGGATAATACCTTTGCACCTAGCTTTGTGCACTGCAAATGCATGGATTTTTTTCTATCGTAGGAAGCATTTCACACGTTAAGTAAAATGAAGAGTTAATAGTTCAGACATGTTTGGTTTGGTTTTGAATAGAAATAAGATTTGCTGTAGAGATGACCATGTTTTCCAGAAAAAAAAAAGAAAGCATGGTCATATAAGAGACCAATACTCCAGTGCTATGCATAGTCAAGAAAGCATCACCCTAGCAGTTTGGTTTGAGCATGGTTTATCCTTCAAAAACACAAGGTGGAAGATGTATTGAACACCTCTCAAAACTTAAATTTGTTGCAATGTAGAACAGCAGGGAGTAAGTCAAGGCTAAGAGGCAGCAAACATGAGCACATAGCTTTTATTTTACTGGAAGAATGAGAAATGCAAACATTTTACAACAGTAATAATTTCTGCTGGAGTTAAGGGATGTTTCAGGAATAGTCTGAACACTTGCCTGCAGCCTCAGCCAAATAGGAGTCCTGCTTCATTAAGCCAATTAGCAGTGCAGTTATCTAGGCTGGGATTCATCTCCCTCTAGTCACCTACAGTGTGATGGTTTGCATATGTACTACTTATCTACACCTTCTTTTTAGTCACTGGCAAGATATAGGCAACTAAGGCATATTTCATCTCTTCCAAAGCCAGATGTCTAAATTGATTAGGTGAATTGAGTTCTTGGAGTGCTTTTTTATCTCCATTGACTGCAAGAGTCTAAACAACTAGCTCAGAGGTAGACAGCCATGTTTGTGACATGCATAGTTAGGTAAGATGACACCTGAGCATGCGAGTGAGAAAAGCAACTATATTCTCAAATGTCAATGTCAGTCAAAAATGGGGATTTTATTGATTTATTTGTTCTAGTTAAGTGGTCTTGAGAATTTTGAAGATCTTCAGCCTATATCAATAGCAGAGATAGGAGGTCAAGTGAAATTACAAATTGGATTAAAAGCTCAGAGAGACAGAGTCACTTTATATTGAAGCAGGACAGTCTTGTCCAGGCAGAGCACACAGGAGCAACAGTCTTTCTGTAGTTATTTATAAAACCTTCAGTGTTTCAGCTTGAAACTTCCAGAGCCTGAAGCTGAAGAGATTTAAATGTATTTCTACCATTAGTGTTATTTTATTAATCTCTACCATAATACCTAAGATTATTATATTGCACTCTTTTTGCTTCTTCCAGGCACAAACAAATATTTTAATAAAAAAAATAAATAAATCGAAGAATGGAGAAAAATATTTCTAAATTGCAGGTGAATAGATAGAATGTTCTACTTGTATTTAAAAGCAAAAAATTAAGTTTCCTATCTCTATCTCTCCAGCTGCCACTGTCTCTTTCAGGATAACAACATCCCAATTCACTAATTAGGTCATCACCTTGTCCACAAGGTCATCCAAGACAGTAAGAAATAAAACTGTTGCTTACTTGATCAGCCACACAACTCCAGTATTGGTATGTGAATAGTCACGGTGAACAATTCACTAGCAAGCCACAGTTTGCCAAAAACTTGAATTAAACTGCTCACAGAGAAGTTATGATCAAGTGAAAAAGCTCCATTTGACCCCAGAGTAAATGTTTTCCACTTATTGATTCATCTGCCTCTACCCGAGAAGATTACATCATATTTTAAAGGATTTAATGACACCATTTTTTTCCTAGTATAAATCTTGTGCTGTCTGTATTTATCATAGAACCTCAAGGATTCCACATCATCTAGGGTAACACAGGCAAGTTTCCCTCTATCCAGGTAAAACAGCCACTGTAATCATAGAAATTGCCCCCACTTCACATTTGGTGCTTTGGAAGGACAAGCCCTCCTGGCCGCTTGGTGCTTCTGACCTTGGCTTGCTTTCAACTCAGTGGACTTCTTAAAAAGGCATGAACAGGAGTCCTCAAACACCTCATTAACCAGTATTAAGGGATTCTCTTTGACCATCACCTCAAAAATTCCTCAAAGGATGGACAGCTTTTCAGATGCTAAACAATCAGAAATCACTCTTTGATACTGAGACCTCAGTTCCCCCTCTAGATGCATTCTGATGTCAACAAGATGTTCACATTCTTTCTGTAGATATTTTCTCCATTCTTTATCTTTTCCCTTTCTTTTCACTAGGTTCTTATGAAAGCCTCTTTTCACTTATCTCTTCAACTGTTTTTGAGTATGCTCCATAATCAACTTGTTGATGTTCTTACTTCCCTCATACTGCTTAACTAACTTCCGTAACAACCCCACCACCTCCTCTTTCCAACATCACTCTTCTTGCAGTACCCTCTTCAGGGTGGGAGGCAAAGATCCACTCAGTGTTCCAGACAGCTGGATGGGTCAGACATTTCTGTTGTCCCACAACCCCATATGCACTATGTTGTATTGACCATAAACATTTAAGACCAGCACTGCATTCTATCCAGTGAGTAACTTCACAGTGTGTCTGTTCATCTGACAAATCACTGACTTCAGAAAGTGCATTGCTAAAGAAAACTCACTGTTACACTTGTTGCCTCTTAATATTTCTAATGTATTAATTTCCTAATTTCCTTCATAATAATTCTAATTGTGTGGATTTTCTATGTAAAGGCAGGACAAGGCTTTTCAGTAATGTAGACAAACTCAAGTTTTGCCTTTCCACAGACAAGGAAGAAGACGACTTAGACTGTCTTCATCCTCAGGAGTAGCAACCTCCAGTTTAGCAAGAGAGGTAGACTGCATGCTGAGAACAAGGATAGATGGCTGTAGAGGCTCAATGGGAAGTTTCAGGAAGCCAGGAAACATTGTTGTGGGTTGGAAGGGACTCTCTCTCCTCTGGCTAACACCTTTTCACATCTCATTGAAGGGACTGAAACCCAAGGTAGAGGTTGAGCGAAACAAAACCCCGGTTCACAGATCAGGCCACCACCTTGTCCACAAAGTCTAGGTCATCCAGCACTATAATTAAAACTGTCACTTACTTGATCAGCCACACAATTCCAACATTGAGTATTGGAGAGGGTGCATGGCAGGGTGCTCATGACCGTGTCAAGTAGCCATGACCTGCCAGGAGTGTGAAATGAATGCAACACCTTTGCCCACTCTCCTCTGGAGAGGAAGAGAGAGGTTTCACTCTCTAGCTCTGAGAGAGGGGTGTTGTGAACTGTGGGAGGACAGTGGGAGGACAGTGGTGAGAACAGGTATATAGCAGGACTGGAGACAGGCATACAAAAATGAAGTTCAATGACCCCATCTATCTCCATCCTGTTGTTCCAAGCAACTGTGTGCACAGTCAGCTCACTCTCTGAAAGCTATCTTGCCCTTCAAATTTTAACTTCTTGTGAGCCTTTCCATGAGAATAACATTGCTGTTATGACATGTGTGTAACACCTGCTATTACATGTATGAAATATTAGTCACCTAGTCAGTAATATCATGGTAACATATCACAAACATCTGAGTCCACAGCATTAAATTCTGTGCTAATCCTTGGCCTGCTACAGACAGCAAATTAGAAATAATCAAGCGTTTTGATCAAAAAGGCAGTAGGTCAGAGACTTCCTTCTGCAGGCAGTTTGGGCAGAGAGACAGAACAATTAGCACAAAATAAGCCCACAAGCTTATTGGACAGCCACAGGCTTCAAGAGAAAACGAATAATTGTTTTCTTTTCTTTCTTAATTTTTGGCAGTGAGACCACAAGTTTTGCTCCACAGTACCAAGACTCTTCCAAGAAACAAGCAGGTTCGGTGGGCCTTTCCCAACACTTGCAGCATCCCATCCTGGTGCACCACAGGATGAAGGCACCTTGCTTCATACAATAGACCTTTTCTCTCTTCCTGGCCCAGCTGTTGGTGAGTTTATAGTAGTAAAAAATAAGGTGCTTTATCCCATTTGAGAAGTGCTCAATGCATCTAATTGAGCAAAGCGAGATAGAGTAATAGTGTTTAATAAGCTAAGGTCTGTTTTGTTACACGCATGTGCAGGCTTGATAAAAGACCGATCTACAACCTAACCAAAGGTTAAAAATTACTTGAGATCACTTTGTAGGATAAGGTGAGGAGTATTGCAACCTCAGTTGTATTGTATGACCTTGATCACTGTTATGTCTGTGAGTGATTATACATCTCTATCTCTGGAGAGGAATCAGGCTCTTTACTGCAAAATGGCAAAATTTTGGTTACTAAAAGTTTCATCTGCAAGAAGAGGTTTTTCTGTTCTGGCATACAGTTAATCTCTTTCAGTGGAACACAGTATCTTAGTTCAATATAGCACATTCTTCCCTTCGAAATGAACTAGCTTCTACACTTAGAATTTTCTGGCTGAAAATTGAAAAGCGTACAAACCATGAATAGTTCATACTGGTTTAATGAATGTATAATTACAGGCTCCCATAAAACAGGTTTATGAAATGTGAACTGTTCCTGACTGGTAATGTCAAAGTTGTTGCAATAGCTTATTTCCATTAGTTGCAACATCCTCTAATCTTAATAAGAACACAACAACTTAAATATTTAACGAAACCAGAGCATGAAAGCATGAAAGAAACTGATTTAAGAGTATTGATACTTAGTGGGCAACAGTGATTTTGCTTTAACTTTATTCTGTAGCAATCTAGATACACTCTTCACAAAACCACACTGCATGCAAGTAAGGAAGATGTATTTAATTTAGGGCAAGTGGATGATGTTATTAGTCAAGCAAAGACAAGGCAAAAAAACAAAAACTAAAAGTAAGGGTGGGGGAAAGTAAATAGGGCTGTAAGCTGAAAGAGAATGCACAGCCTGTATTGCCCTTGTTTGTTGGTTTTGGTTTTTTTTTACTTAGATTGTAAATTTTTCAACATGGGGAGTGTCTTTCTGCCCTGTGTAAAGTCCTTATCCAGGACTTCTCAGGCATTAAAGCCAGTTTCATTCTCCTGTCCCAGGGAGACAGGAGCGGTGTTAGCATAAAGAACCTTGGGGCAGAGTCCTGGGAGCTCGTATGTGCTACACTTCCTGGCAGACATAGCACTGGGGGATGGTGTCAGAGACTCTTCTGCTTCGACCTTTTCTGGCTTGCAGCAGGAATTTAATATGACAGCAGTGCTCATTATGGTGTTACAGACATGGTAGAGGGAAAACACGCCACAAAAACATATCTGTTTTTTATCCAGATCAACCTCTTGCCATAAGCAACTGCCAAGTTTTCCCATGCCTGTTCTCACACTGCCTGTGTTTGTCCAGCTCAGTAGAGAGTCAGTCCTTGTTGCTACAAGCATGCAAACAATAATCAATAACAATGTGGTCTCTGATTTTCAAATGCTTAGAATAGCACTGCTTTTGGGAAAAACCTCAGCCAACGTGTAAAAATAAGATCAGTGCTAAGGGTCAGCTTTGTTGACTTTAAGAGTGTTGTTGAGTCTTGTATTTGACCTTTCCAAACCTAATTAAAGATTTACTCTAGCACAGAGATACATTCTGCTGTGTCACACTTCTCCAGATGGGCAGACTTTGACTCGTATAAGGTGAGCTATTTTGGGGGAGCACAGCGTGCCCTGCAGGACTGGGGCACTATGTGCATACAAACAGCAAGCACACTTGCCCAGTCATACCAGTGGCGGATGCTAACTTGTGCCAGCTTTACATTTGCATAAGCAACCGAAAGAGATACCCTTGCAAATATACATCTCTATTCCATTTAAAACACTCTGAAAAGCCCAAATTCAAAGGGACATTATGATTATGAAGCTAAAACCCCCCCAAAGTTCATGTGCAACTATAAATCTGCTTTTACATGACCATACATCTGCACTGCTGTTTCCACAAAGCCCCTGCCAAAACCTCAGCATAGGAATGCCCTGCAACTTGCTGAAGCTAGTGGGAATTGAAGTAATTTTGCACTATATTAAACTGAGCGAGGAAAGTGTGCGACATGATCTTCAAAGCTACATAAAAAGAAAGTTTAAGTTTAAATAAGAGACAATGGTACAAAGTTAGCATTTGGTCTAAACAAGCTGTAACTCAACTTTAAAAAATGCGATTTCCTCAGTTTCTCTGAGGAAAACTAGCAAAACGGGAAACATGCTGCCTTTGCTGTTTCCTAGTCAAAGTGCCTAGACAGCACCAGAGATGGGGAAGTGAAATTGCTTGGGGTAGATTGGATCATACATTAAAAATATTATAGAACGTGACTGAAATACGCCAGTTCACAATCATCCACTTAGACTCCTGTTTGTTGCATCGTGTACCTGAGTCTAATTTGAGGATTTAGACAGGCTCTATGTGGTAGCAGGCCTCATCCCAGTGCTTTTTAAGGGGATGCATTTCATTCTGGTTGCATAACTGTCAACAGCTGCAGTCATAATAAATGTTGTATATAAGAGTTGTTAAACGAATGTGTTTCTCGTGCTGCAATGTTAACTGGCATGGAAAAGGTGGAAAGCACAGTAAATGGGAAGCAGCAACTAACCATGCAATGCTTCAGTCAGTGTATATACCTTTTATGTGAGGTGAAAATGTTTTTCACTTCAAGCCAGTATATATACGCTGACAGGAATTCAGTTTAAACAGGAGATGCCATTGGTAAGAGGTCACAGACATGAACACAGGCTCGCACCATGTTGTGATCTAGCTTGTTGGAATTTGTGACCTTCAGCTCCAGAAACTTGGGCTTGGTAAGATAAGAAGAGCAGCTCTCCTAGCTTACCCATAGATAGGGGACTGATAAACACTAAGTAGTGTGGCATGCCTTTCTGCAGAGCACAGGGCTGTGCATACAAAGGATACAATCACAGTGCAGCTTCTTACACTGGTAGTTTTCCTAAACCATCATCAACCCAGGCAGACCTCCCACATCAGGGAAGGTCTGCATGTCACAGGAATCAGCAACATAGCTTTGGCAAACAACAAAAAACAACATCAGCAGCTTTCTAAGAGAGCCAGAAAAGCAGACACCACTTTGATTTATAAGTCACCACAATTGTGTGGAACACCACCAAGGTGCATGTGTGAGTGTATCCATAACTATATTCCAGTAATCTTCCAGACATTACAGAAGGAGCTTTGCCTTGCATAACCCCATGGGCTTAAAAGCATTTTCAGTATCCACAGATATAATGAGCTTAGAAGACTAAAATAATCAATACTCGTTATTTATGTTTTTCTCGTACACTGTAGCAATTAATAAAGGTTTGCAAAGCTTTTGTGGGCATATTGTTACAGACATCAAGACCTGCTACTGCTGATGCAGCAGTGCAGTTTTTGGGAGGGGAGGTAAATACCGCTGTAATGATGTTTCCTTGGTCCTGGTGAATATACCATAGAGTAATCAAAATTGTAAGTGTGCACAATACCAAATGATACTGAAACAAGCACATACTAGTACTATTGCAGCACATAGTACTAACAGTAGTAGCTTTATGCATTGTAAGTAGTAGCTTTATGCATTGTACTGCATTGCTTTTTAGCATTTATAAATCCTTCTGTACAGAAGTAAGGCAGTGGCAACTACTTAGCCTCTCTGCTCATGCAGGGTAAACAGAGGTCATGCTGCCTTTGCATGCAAATTTCAGGACTCCTCCCTCTGCCCCATGGAACGACCTGCACCCTGGAGTCTACAGTGGCATATAGGACCTAGGAGGCAACTTGATGATAGAAGCTGACCTGTGACACAGAGCTGTCTTTTGCAGAGGCTGTGGATGCCTGGAAGTGCTCTAAGGCAGCTTTGCGTATATTAACTTGGAGTTGCATAAGTCCTTTCTCTTTCTCAGAAAGAATATCTTTCATCATAAGGTGAAGTTTTCAGGCTGGATCCATCAAACCCAATGAGAACACGAAGCAAAAGCAGACAGTCCTTCACACAGCCTTTGAATCCCACTCATCCTGTGTCATGCTTTTGATTTAGTATCATGACAGAATAATGTATCTGTCATCACTAATCTTCTCAAACAGTAATCAAAATCTGAAGTGCTCCTCAAGGTTATCTCATTAGCTATAATCTTTCTCTAAAGAGAGTGGTAAGCTGTATCACGTGCCATAGAATAGGTTGTTCATGGTATGTTACAGAGTGCCTATGGACGGAAGCTCATAGCAACTTCCAGTTGCATCAACTCATTTTCTTTCCACCAAAGAACATCTTTGCTTTGGATGAATGAATTACTTATTAGCAGAGTGAAAGGTAACACTGTCTAGTTCTCTTCACATAAAAAATTAACACTGTATCAGACACTGATTCACAGCAGAAGGCATAAAAATACCCTTATTAGCACTGATTGCACACACTTTGGTGTGCACATTGGCAATGCATTTACACACAGGTCAAACCCCTGCTGATGAGTGCTTCACAAGGAACAGTTCAAATTTGGGGAAAATGCCAGAGGAGAAACATCTCTTTTGAGGAATTGGACAGTAAAACTGCACTCTGAGCTCTGGAGTGAATAAAACAGTCACTTGCACCTTCCCTTACCTCTAGGTACCTTCTCTGCTTGCAATGGAGAAGAAATAGGAACAACCACCTGACCCAATCTCCACTAAAGCAGCTGCATCCACTCACAGGCAAAAGTTTACCCTGTGTTACACGGATGCAGTGGCAGTGTAGTCCACTTGGGCTGACTATCAAGATTTGCTATTTAGACCTCTGTAATTCACCGTCATTTGAACTGCAGGTAGCCCAGTGATGCCTTAGTTAGAGATATGACAAGGCTTCTAGGTATAGGAATAATGCAAACAGTAGTAACACCTGCTGAACCAAAGTAGCATTTGGTTCTGGCTGTGCAAATTACATATATTTCATATTTTAGCTCCACCTCATAACTGTATTGGCTTGATAACAGTGTGCAGGTTGTTTGTGTGTACAATGGTTTCCATCATCCAGCTCCTACTGCACAGCTTTATTGCATCCTAAATCTGTGTGAGGACAAGACTGTGTTGATACTCAGGGCTGCAGAAGAGCCATATCATGCTCTGCATGGTCCCTGGCTGAGAGACCAGAGCAATGGATGGGATGTACCTGTTAGTGCATCTGCCTTGAACAAACTGTATCCATAAGTGCTGTATCCATGAAGTAGATTCATTGCTCTCTGATCAGATGGGTTGGCTCTTTTTCTTTCATTCAAGTAATTGGGTTTTTTATGTGAAAGAAATCAGGATCAGGATTTCTGGAATTGACCTAAAATAGCAAAAATCCAACCTAATATGAATTTTCCAATGATAATCACATCATTAATGAATAAGCACTTCTATACCATTTTGGAAAACGGCCACCATTAGGAAGTCTGCTTTCTTCAGAAGGAAGACTATTCACTAGCAAAGAAAAGGTCAAAGGCAATTGTTTTGTCTAAATGATCATGACTATTTCTTTTGACAAGCACTGTAACAATTTCTGGCATGGTCCTTGAACTGAATGAAAACCTAGCTTGAATAGACTTATCATTGAATGTTTGGAGTGTACATTTGTATCCTGACTTTTATTTTAGATCAGTATTGGAAATGAAAAAATAATGCTGTCTTGTTTCTCACTGAAACGTACCAGCCAGCATCTCAGAGCTTCACAGCTCCTTTCTTTTCCTATTACTGTCAGGAGAAAGCTTTGGAAGAGCTGGAGAGTCTTTTTCAGCTCCCTCTAACAAAGAAATTCCTTTAGCTTAGTACAACAGTAAAAAGTAATTAGCAAGTGTTCCCAATGGAAAATAATTTGAAATTGTCTCAGACCATCTGTACTGGAGACCTTACTGGCAGCAATAGGAATTTCATTAATTATATGTATTTAAAACACACAATTGAAGAAGTAGCAATCCCTTCTAAAGACCTACCTGACATTTCTCTGATACTAACATTACCTGCTTCTTAATTAAAAAATCCCATAATGGTAAGCTTTGTATGAGCTTTTTAGCTACGTTCTCCCCATGGAAATATACTGAAATACAATGGACCATCTCCCCATTCAACCTAGGGAGCCAGAGCAGATCAGACTATCTCCTACATCCAAACTAACTTGAAGCCCAGCAGCATTTATGCAGAGCAGCCCCAGGCCTGCCCCATACATCACTGCACTCTTGCATGTCTCAGTAAGCAAAAAAGGTTGTAGGAGATCACAGAGAACCAGACCGTTTTGAGCCTTTGACTCTTCTGTGCACGAGAGCAAGTGATGGTGGTGATAAGCAGCTTTGTTGCAAAGAAAATCTGCAGAAAATTCTATAATAACAATAATAATAACAACAATAGCATTTTTTTATAGTCAAAACAACCTGAGATTCTGCAGGTTGATCATAAAAGTGTCAGCTGCAGTTTTCCCGAAGTTTTTCCATTTCTCATTAGCTGTTTATACATGAATGCTTTGCTATAAAATCTATGGGAGGAAGTTTCAGTGACTTGTACATTAGATGAAACCTGGAGCAGGCTCATCAACAATGTGCCATGTGAGACCTGTCCTTTGGAGTCTGATAAGCTTTTTGACTCCTATTTCTTGATATGAGTTGGGATGAGGCAGTAGGAAGGAAGTCCCTTCCTCTGCTGTAGGAAGAGCTGCAAAGCAACCAACAACTTTGCCATTTGTTTCCCACCCCCCTCTTCCTGCTCAGCATCCCCCATCCCTGCAAAGGTCTACCTAACAACAATAAACAGGAACTCCTTCACAGAAAACCCTGTGAAATTCTGTGAAGCAGGCCAAAGTCTTAGAGGACAGAAAAAAAAAAGGACAGAATAAAAAGCAGATGGGAGTGCAGTTAACTGAGAAGAATATGGTTGTTATATGGGAAGGCAGCCTTGATAAATTTTTGATCAAATATACCTGCACTTTCAATAGAATATAAAGTTAGGGTGTGAACCCTAAGGCAATATGTTCATATGGGAACATATTTAGCTTAGGCAGTTCCCAAAGGCTAAATATGGTGACCCCTGATAATCCTTTGCAGTTGCCTCTGCACTTCTGGTATTATTGCCTGTAAAAAAGTTTGTAATAATGTATTTGGTAGCTTTATTTTCCATTAAGAAAACAATAAATCATATAATGGTTTCTGAATTCACATGCATTAAGGAAGGAATGATTTTTGAGACAGGATTATTTTCTATTTCTTTCCCTGCACATTCAAGTCTGGCCACTTTCAATAATGAGTGTGGAGCTGAAGAACAGTGTTTGTTGCCTAATATCATACTTCTGTGTTCCTACACAGCCAATGCTTCATGTCACCATGGGGACATCTGAGACCCCCAGCTCCCGCTCTTCTCTGAGATGTCCTGGTTGCAGACAAAAGTTTGGAAAGATGAATCCTAAGTTCCACATGAATCTACAATTTATCATTCAGTCTTATGATTTTGGAATACTTTAAGTTAGAAAACCTACTTTCCCATCAATTTCTTAGCCTCCTTTTTCATAATAGGGAAGAAAGGAGGAAATGGAGGAAAGTACAGACTGAACTTTTACTTCTATGTGAGCCATGCAAGGGGAAATTCTGATATCTTAGACTCCCTCCTCATTGCTGTCATGCACAGAAAGTCCAGGCTCTGTTTGGTTCCTATGGCAGAACCAATCATGGTAACAATTTACTGAAAACCATGATGAAATAGGATCCTTAAAGCTGACAGTCCCTGGTGTTCAGAATTCATTAAAATATATTTTAGTTCATGCAACATAGACTGTTCTCCCTTCCTCAAGAATACAAAAACAAGAGGAGGCTGCTTCCCGCCAGCCAGAGCAAAAGGTACTTTATGCCTTTGGACCTTAGTTCCAGGCACCAGCATATTCCAGATTCTGGTTTTTGGACTTTGTTACATGGACTCTTTATTGCTTGAGTTAATCTACTGGCTGGATTAAATTCTTGTTTTTAAATCTGAGAGCAAAATGGACAAAGAGAAATCCAAGAAGAAATTGAGCAAAACATGACACGGAGGTGAAATCTTGTTTTCCACATATAGGGCCAAATGTGAAGTCAGTGGAGTAGCTTTGAATGTACAGTGGTGGAACTGAAGGCAGGATTTGGCCTTTAAAGCCGTGGATTGCTAGATTTGGAAGAGAATGCTGGTTGCTCCATTGCAGCTTGGCTCTGACAAAAAATTACTTCTGGACATAGTCCCAACAAGACAGGAATTATTTCAAACAATAATCGTTTTGTTTGCATAGCATAAGATTTCACTCAGTTCTAAACACATCTTTTAAATTAAATTTCCCTTGAAAAACAATGATTTAAGGAACAAAGTGGTTAGTTAAACTGAGGGTATTCCTGGTGAAAACTAGATCTTGGGGTGGGGTCTATTGGAAGCCCAAACCACTGCTTAGTTTTTGCCATGACCACAAGAATAGGATGTTCAAACTCAAGCAGGGACTAAGTCTGCCTCATGGTTTCCTTTGCCTTTCCTGTAACAAGACAAAAAATTCACAGAGAGCAATGGCACAGGGTTTGTGTTTTTTTCTCTCTTGCTCCCTGCTCAGTGAGGATAGGCAAACCGTGGCTTTCAAAACACTTCATCTGTGGACCACACACAGCCTGAGGTTAACACTATTACTGCTCCTTTGTCAGGCCTTTTTCGGCTGCTCTGCCAAATGAATTGCTTGTTTCTTTATTAAATAGATTTTTTTTTTTCCAGTAGCTGTCTCCCTTAACCTTAAAATAACCCCCTTCCCTAGGAAAAAAATACCAGTTGTGTACTCTCGTCCCCTTGCTGAAATGACAGAGACAACATTTTTGCCAAAGGATGTTATGAAGTTTTCTCTGAGCCTCTTAAAGAAAAAGAAAAGCAAACATAAACTTATTTTTCCTCTGACTTTGGGGCTGAAAAGTAAATATATGGCACTCAGGTTGAACTCTGGTTACTCCAGCTTCTTTAACTAATTTCAAAGACTGACTCTTCAGCAAGTAAAACTGAACTTAAAAAAAAGACTTTTTAACAAATTAATAATTTCCTCTTAAATTAATACCTATCTATGAGAGACAAGAAACTCTATCTAGAAAGCCTTCCTGCTTTCCAGAATTTTTGAAGGAATGAGCAGGATGATTACCTAAAAGAAAGATTTCTGCCTATATGTTCAGAGTGGCTATCACTTAATGTATCTTCAGTCATTGTCAGCATTTCAAAGACTTCAGAAGGTTCCCTAAAATATCATCAGGACTATCATAATCTTCCCTCATTCAGTTTTCAGTTCACAGCTCTTATACCGACTCTCCTCATTTTCCTAGGGCTATAAAAAGAAGTTCTGCATCCAGGAATCCAACTTTCTCCTTTTATCCTCTGTACAGTACACTTCCTTCCGGTGCAATCTTTTTTAACCTTCCCTTTGTCTTCTTTTCTCTCATCTGTTCTGATTTCCAAATGGCATATTAACCCCTCACTTGTTCACCCGCTTGTTCCCTATTTGACTTCATCTTCATTCTCTGCTATTTGCCCTCATGGTTAGCCAGTGCCTAATGTTCTGCCTCCACAAAGAATCATAAAATCACAGAATGTTTAGGGTTGGAAAGGACCTTAAAATCATCCTGTCCCAAACCCTCTGCCATGGGCAGGGATGCCTCATCCTAGACCATGTTGCCCAAGGTTTTGTTCAACCTGGCCAGGTAGTGTCCCTCGCTATTCTGTGCCATCTGGTTAGGGAATCCCATTTGCTGCCACACTGGGAAGAGCGCACCTTCCAGAATGGTGTGGTATGGCTCGGTGTGAACCTCAGGGCTGCTGGACTCCAGGTATTACCCATTCTGCGTCTCTATGCTTAGTAGCTCTACCCAGAAGGACTGGACTAACAAATGCACTGTCATGATCTAGTCAGATCAAGACCTGATTTTGTCTTTTATCGACTCGCGGGTGACAGCTAAATCTTTCCTTTCAGACTCACTCAAGGATGTGGAAAATACTTTCATTTCTTCCATCTGGGATTTGTACTATATGGAAAAGATAATTTCCTATTTTTTAGAGGCTATGGAAGCATGATGCTTCTCCAAGAAAGGCTGTTCCTGCAGTGATTTCTCCAGATTTCTTGCTGTCCCCTTTAGGCACTGGAAGCCGCTTTAAGGTCAGCCCTGAGGTTTCTCCTCTCCAGGCTGAGTAAGCCCAACTCTTTCAGCCTGTCTTCACAGGAGAGATGCTCCAGTTCTCTGATCATCCTCGTGGCCTCCTCTGGACTTACTCTAATAGGTCCACATCCTTCCTATGCTGGGGCCCCAGAGCTGAATGCAATTCAAAATTCAAACTATACATCAGTATGCATACTGACTCGAAGTATACATCATTCTAGATGAGATCTGTGTTTAAACAGTAAACCTCAATATAATGCATATACAATAAATCTGTTAGAAACTCTCATTTATGTTTTGCATTGGTATGTGGCAGTGCACTATTTTAAAATCAATTTTCCAGAGGAAAAATTAACAGGAAAATGTGGTTTTGTACTGTTAAAGTTTCCCAATAGAGTGGTCAAATCAGCTGGCTATCACATCGAGAAGATGACTCTACCTCAAGTAGCATCTAGCAGAAGAGTATCTAAAAGAATTGTCCCTTCTCTCCGTTGATGGAATACACATTGATGAAAGAAAGGCACCTTACACAGTGGCGTCCAGAAACTGCCTTTTTCTTCTTCCCTCACTGTGTTGTGTTCTCCTCCCCTCCCCCCCAGAACAAAGGGAAAAAGCCAATAAAGGAAACTCCCAAGAAGAAAATAATCTATGTATGTCACTGTGAGACAAACACATGGCAAATTATTTTCTGGAAAGCAAAAAGAAAGGCTGCTGGCTATGTTAAGACAGTGCTGAACCAAACATGTGGGGAAGGAAAATCGCAGGGAAGGAAAATGTAGTGACATCTGCACCAAAATATGGACTGAACTTGTGCAAATAATTAATGTAATAATATGCAATATTAAGTTTCTGTGTGAGGAACGCTTATATTTATAGATGTTATATGTAGAGATGTAAACCAGAAGAGTTGCATGGAATAGTGGGAGTTTCTTCTTTTCGATTAGGATCTATGCAGAGGACCACCACAAGAACAAGAGAAAAAGGGAAAAAAAAAGCTTGTTTTTTTATCACACTGAACTGGAAATCACAGCGTGTTTCTGACAAGAACCCGGCTGGTGTAAAAATCCTATTGGAGATACTGCAGAAATACCACTTTAATCACCTCAGCAGAGCTGTTCATAGTATAGGAGGTCAGAAGAGAAAGTACGGATCTGAGGGCCAGACACCCATTTCTTGAAGGAGGAAGGAAGCAAAGGGGTTGTGAGCCTGCCATTAGCACGGCCTGCTGCAAGCTGCACACTGTAGATCACATGGATAGCTTGTAGCTGCTCAGTTCCCAGCAGGAGCACAGCTGAACTCGGACTCCTGAGCCACCAAACCGACAGGAGGAAGTGGCATCTTCTCTTCTGAAAAGGAAGCCTGTGAAAGCACCAGGCAGAGAGAATATACCAGAAAGCTTGTTGTGAAAAGCTATAGAGAAACAAAATACTGATCTGTCCTGGTCCTGTGTAGGTGACTGGGAACTGGCTAACCGGTGGGATGAAAGGAGCTGCTCTCCCTGAGGAGGTACAAGCAGAGGAGTTGTACTAACTGCCCGATTTCCTTGATACTGCGTGCAAATAATTTCTGTCCAGCAGAACAAATTGTACCCAGTGAAGTGAACAACAGAACCCAAACTATCATCCCTAGGTATGATCAAGTACCTGCTATGAAATCACAAATGTGTCACTGAAAAGGGCAGGGAGCACTTCAGAGGGGAAGTTTCCTGACAGGTCCGAAGTATGTACTGACCACAGAAGACACTGGCAGGCACTATCTCCAAGTGTCTCACCAGGCTCATCACAAACATCCTCTATCAGCAGCTAACGAGGGGGCAAGATATGAAATTTGGCAGTCACTGACGCAATGCAACAAGTACTTGAGTCAATAAAATGAGATGGCAAGGAGTCATCACCAAATGTGGCAAAACCAAAATTCACATGAGTTATTCTAAGTAAAAGTAGAAGGCAAACAAGAAGTCATTGTGAATAGCAGATTCAGATAGCTTGGAAGCATGTATGACCAGCCAAGGAAACTGTTCCAAAGAAACTGGGGAAAAACTGGGAACAGCATGTTCAGCTACTTTCCCTTACAAAAACTAGAGCTAAAATAAGAACATGACATCTCAAAATGTCTAACACAAGGTTTACTTTTCCCGCAGGGCCTTGTGAATGTGAATTACAAGAAGTTAATGTTGTTGAAAGGAAGAAAATCGGATAATCTGAAATGTGGTACTGGCAAATATCCTTTTGTGCCTTCTGGTAAGAAAAAACAAAGACTGCTAATGTTAGCAACACTGCTAGAAAAAGGTAGACTCTGTTTCCAGACCTGAACAGCCATGGACATATTCTTCAATTGTATCAGGTACAGCAATGGAAATAACTACAAAAAGCTTATCATAGGAGGGTGGGAGGGGACAATCCGTAGAGAAATGAAAGCATTTCATTTGAAAAAGGTTATTCCAGAAACCTTTGTGCAGCTGACAGAACATCAAGTCTGAGAGATACAAAAGGAAAAACAATCCCTTATGAAAATATATTTGAATGTGAGCATAGAGAATAAACCGAATTTCTAGTTATTAGAAAGGAAGGTATTGTATCATCCTAATATTCTATCACCAGACTCATCTCCAGTTGACATGTAAGCAAAGGTCATGCCACAAAGAGAAGTACATTGGAGTCAGGGCTGTTAAATTTATATCAAGTGTGTTAAATTAATTTTTGTAACTTTAGAAAGATTTTTTTTCCCTTCAGTAGCAAACAAAGTTTGTTTAACAGTATGTTACCTTCCATATATATGGATGGTCTCGAGGGTCTAAGGGATGAGCTTAGTAGTATTTTGTGTAACAGGCATTCTGTAGTTCGGTAATTGCTGGCAATCTTGAAATGCATACATCTGTGTAAGTGAACTGAATATATGTAAGTGTATATATTCTTACTGGGTGAAAGTTCTTGGCAAACATCAAGAAAAGGGAAATGTACTGGGTCTAAAAAGTGACGAGGCCAGCATTTTTCAACTTCTCACTTCTTTGAGATCTTTTCCAAAAGACTAAGTAAATCTTTCCCAAGCAATGGAATGCAGCTTAAAAATGCAGTGTTGTAATAAGCATCTATCTAGTCCGGGAAAACAGGTTATGTATTTAGACATCTCAGCAAAACCTGTATTAATTAACTCATTTAAAAATGTTGTTTAGCCTCCTGCATGAATAATGAGAGGAACAAATGTAAAATTTGTTATGGCCTATGAATAGCTAACATATTTTCTAAAGCTCTGACTATAAGGGGAGCTGAATTTTACCTTAAAACATATTAAAACAGGTAGTGATGCATTAAAACATGTGTTTTTTTCTTTCTCTAAGTAAAGTCATAGTAGCCGGCATTGTTTCACCAGTGCTGAGTTCTAATTATTGTGACAATACTATGACACAGATCCCCAAATATAGACACTTTTGTATCCCATGGAGTTTTTAATCAGAAAGTCAAAACAGATAAACCAGGATACAACAAAGTCTATGTTTCTCCATCCTCCCTTTCTTTGGCTTGATGGTGGACTGCAATCATCTCAACCTCTATCTCCTACTGATGCTAATGCCGTGGTGATAGACTAACTATACTGGCAAGAAATAAACCTCAAAGGGCTTTCAGTTTGCACCTTGCAGAACTGGCTTTGTCACTAAGAAAAGAGGAATTTACTGGAAGGCAAAATCCTGCATTAAATAAAAACTAATGCTTGTGATTAAGAAATCTTGATACAACTTTTGCAGTGCAAAAGTATAATCAGTGTATCAAACACATCTGGAAGGTGCTTCTGTTTATAAAGGAGGAGACACTGGAATGTGAATGCAGGCTAGGTTGGGCCATTCTGAACTTGAAGAATGTAGGTCAGGCACATTTCAGATCTGTTATGACATCTTTTTTCCAGAAACAAGATGAGAACATTTAAAAAACAAAAGCCAAACAAAACCCTTGGGACAATTATTGATGTTAAACTATGGTTGAATTCAACTCAAAGACGAAGTCCATCATTTACAGTAAATGACCTTTTATTTATGTAGTTCAGCGTTGATCAGTAGTTCACTTCTGATATCTTTATCAGCAGTTTCTTATTTTCCTTAATCCTTTCCCTTCTGAACAGTGTATCACTAGAAGAAATTATCTTCTACAAAAATTGTTGTTTCCTCTGAATGTAACAAAGGTTGGAAGCAGAGAAATGTTGGACAATCCTGATTGCTGGTGCTGTGATAGTGTCTAGAAACAGAGGCTCTTTTGGTAGAAACCCGTAATGGAATTTCCATAGGCAACTGCTATTATTCATGAGTTTGTCTCAGTGATTCCTTGAGCAGGACTCTTCTTTCTGACCCCTCCTGCCATCAGGCACACTTTCAGCAGATGTGAAATTACAGTTTTTTCTTTCCCAGAGCACAGATGGCAATTTATTTTCCTCCCAGACCTCATTTCTGGAGTTACTAGGCAGATGGGAATGGACCATTTAGATATCTTTTGATAACTGCATTATAGTTATATCATTCTAGCCTGTTTTTTGCTCTCAATGGATATGCCAAGGAATTAGGAAGCTGAAGTCCCCTAGAGACGTGTGAGACAGAGAGAGATCTCACTGATCCTTCCATTTACAGTTCATGGCACTGCTTCTCAGGTCTCTCATCCCAGTCTCATCAAGCTTGGACGATCCCTTCAGTATTACCTCTCTCAGAGTAGAAGTCCTAAGAATGACAAGACTTGCTCTTGTCCAACACCTAAGAGTGGTGTGAGTGACAACAGCCACGGAGAGATGTTGGTTCTCCAGAACATTTATTTGCAGATTTTTGAGGCCCAAGTCACCAGGGCATTGGGCAGATTCAAGGAACCAGTTTCTCCTAAAGCACTAACAAATAACACCAAGCCTTCTGAACCGCAAGGTCATGTACTCCCAGATTTCTGTATGCTCCAGAATCACAGGAACGATAAGCATGCAGGCCTGATTCCTCAGGTTCCCTATTGAAAGCATGACTTTCTTGTTGTGCAGAAATGGATAATGAGGTGTAATTTTAATTTCCTGCAAATGTTGTGTGCTGATTGCTTTTGTCTTGTATTTTTGTTTTCCCCAGATGGTAAACATTGCAGTAATAAGTGTAGCAATAGAGTGGATATTAGTGTTGTCTGCAAAGTGTTTAAGTTCTGAAAAATATACCTGAGACATTAGGAAGTAAAAGAGGGTGCAGTCTATTTTAAAAGGCAGACATCCAGTTCCAGGTGGTGGGAGGGCAAGATCAGAGCGCTCATTAATGATGTGGGTGGTCTGGACTGAGAGCTGAACCCTGTGCAAGGGAGTGGACTGCACTGTGGTAGAAAGAAAGGTTGAATTTATTACTTTTTTGCTTAATTCTGTTAAGTTATTCACGGAATATCCATATAGGCGGAGTTGTTGGTAGAGCTGGCAATACTTAGTTTTAATTTACTAAAGATATTTAAGAAGACCTTGTGAGGAAAAAAAAGAATTAATTTTCAAATTACAAGCGGCTGTGGGGTGAGTGTTCGGCTCTAAACCAATTTTGAATTTTGGAAAATCTGGATCCAAATCTCTTGGGCCATGGAAAGCTCTGTCTCTTCTTAAAATCTTTATTTTATGTCCCCAAGGGTCTCCCTGTGCTTGTTTCACTTATAGACCATATGGATTTTTCAGGAGGCGCAGGGTAGGTGTCTTCCTCTGGTTATGAAGTAACAGGACCCCTGTTTTGGAAGGGGTTTTTGGAAGTGCTACAGTGGTGTAAATTAGCAAAACCAACAGTCTGGCCAGTAGGTATAGGTTCCAATCCATTACTCATAGGCAAAATACCCCATCATCATATTACCAGTTTTACAAGCAAAGCTTTTCCAACCACATATTTATCTGGTATGCATTTTTCTGTCAAAGAGAGGAAATGCTTTTTTTGTTTTAATAAATAAATAAATGTATTTCTGCACTGCATGGAACATTTACACCTGAGTTTGTGATGTACTGAAGATGAGAGCAGGTGCATGACTTCTGCAGCACTGCTGGGAAATACTGGACCAAGCTTCTGGGAAGATCACAGAAAAAAAGACCTACTATTGGTGGCACCAGTCCCAGGTATGACAACAGAGAGTTTGGCCCATTATACTTTCAAGGTCACTAAACCAAGGTCACTAAAGACAGCAAATAAAGAAAATGGAGAAAAAATATTCTAGAGCAGCTCAACTGGAGCAAAATGAGTAAGGAAGCAACTTTTTTTACTATCCATTTTGCATGTAATATACCCTTTCAAAGTCAGCGATCATTGGTCTAACAGGTTTAGCCCACTTAAGAAAATTTTAAGGTTGCAAGTTGGTTTCAAAATGCAGAAATTAACATTTTCTAAATTCCTAAAAACCAGTATGTTCAAGTGTGTTCTCTTTACCTCTGGTTATGAGCTATTCCCAAACAAAACTATAGAGGGACCAGAGAGGATGTGGAGTTTCCATCCCTGGAGTTATCAAAACTGACAGGCATGGACCTGGGCAACCTGCTCTGTTTTCCCCTGCTTTGAGTAGGGCATTGGAGAAGACCACCCCCAGAGATGACTGCCAGCCTGTGCAATTCTGTGAGCCTGGGGCTGTATCCCATCCTGTTTGAAACAACATTTGGAGAACGTTGCTTCCTGGGACTCTTGAGTGGTTTAGAATTTACCCAGACAAGAATTTAACTCTGCTATGCTTTTGTTGTGGGTTAACTCCAGCATGTAGCTGAGCCCTACACAGCCCCTTGCTCACCCCTACCCAGGCAGGACAGGGGGGAGAATGGCAAAGGAAAAAGTGAGAAAACTCAGAGATTGAGATAAAGACAATTTAATAGATAAAGAAAAAGCTGCATGTGGAAGCAAAGCAGAGTTAGGAATGAATTCAGCACTTTCCACTGGCAGGCAGGTGTTTAAACATCCCCAGGACAGCAAGGCTACAACACATGTAACGGCTACTTGGGAATGCAAACACCTTATCCCCAAAGTCCTCCCTTCTTCCTCCTTTCACTCAGGTTTTATTGCTGTTCACAATGTCATGTGTCCCAGCTGTGCCCCCTCCCAACTGGCACTGCCACCCCAGCCTACACACTGGTGGGCAGCATGAGAAACAAAGCTTCAACGCTATGCAGGCACTGCTCAGCAGTAGCTAAAACATGGGCCTGTTATCAACACTGCTTTGGCCACAAATCCAAAGCTTAGCACCATAAAGGCTACCACACACACAAAAAAAATACATGTATCCCAGCCAAAACCAGTATACCAGTTCTTTTTATTACCACAATGCTTATCTTCTTCAACTATCTCCTGTGGTCACTTTATGTTCAGTCAGCAAAGCCCGTATTTTATACTTATTCCAGCATTTTTACTTCATTTAAAGAGCAATTCCAAAGACCTAGTTCCATATTTTATTAAAAAAAATAATTTATTTCTGTGCATCGGATGTATTTAGCAACTCTGCAATTGTAAAAGTCTTTGCCAAAAGAAAGCCCATAGCCGACTGGCGTCACACTTAACAGCTCCAGCAAGAGGAGCTCCTAGCTACTGGCTCATTTCCATTCTCCTTTGAATCCCAATAAATCAGGAGGCAGTTATTTAACACGTAAAGGGTACAAGCAGGAAACTGGGTTTAGGCTTCCCTACTTTGCCTGGTATCAGGCTGTTGTGCTACGGATAGCCACGAGCCACCGCAGATCCCACAGCAGCATTGCCTGCAGCTTTCTAAAGCTATTGTAGATCATAAATTCACAGGGGTCATGTGAAAGGAAGAGATCTGTGTTGCACATCTTTTTCACTCACTATGCTAACGAGAGGAAGTACTGATTAAAAAAAAAAAAAGAAAATAAAAGAAAATTAGAAGGCGCTCACTGGAGAAGAGAGAAAAGGTGATTGGGGACCAACTTGGCAACAAACAGAAGGGGAAACTCAGACATTAATGCAAGATACTGTTAGTGACTGCATGGAGCAGTGGAAGGCTGTTGGATGGCTGAAGGCAACGAAAACACCCTGAAGAGAGAAATCTAGTGATTTCCAGCCTCCTCCTGTGGTTTATTGCCTGGTGTATAATGTCCTGAATACATTAGATATTACAGACTCATTCATCACAAATGCACTTTAATGGAACAAAGGGCAGGGGCAAAATTAATGCTGGGGAGAAGGAATGGCCGAAGTGTGTGTGGAAGGGGAGAGGTGGTTATTTCTGTTTTAGCTTAAATTGAAAGATTGCTCTGTATTTGTGTATGCAAAGCTTTTCACTAATAGCTACTGGAAAACCACAAAAGTAAGCAAAGAATACAGAATTCTGGATTTATGGCCATACAGATGATGGTTATCATAAAGCTCAATTGAAAAATCCCACATATACTAGATAAACATTAGGAGATGGTTTTAAACTAACAAAACAAACAAAAAAAATAAAGATGCTAAAAGACACAATTCATCCCTGTTGTGAGAATGCTGTAATACTTAGCCACAAAAAGGGGGCTTAAGCACACAGAAGGAGCTTTATTCCAACCTATTTCATTTTGCTTTGCCAATTTAATTCAGATTTTTAATGTACCTTTTGAAAATTTTGAGAAAATTGGATGTAGGAGAGCTAGCAAGAGACTCACTTACAATTGGGACTTTATGAGATGTCAGGAAAATAAATGCGGTAAAGACTTTGGAGATCACTAGAGTCTCCAGTTGACTCACTGAAGAAACTGTAAGCAAACACTATGGGAACCAGTAAGTCCCATTAGAGGCTCTGTGCACGCTTCTAACTTGCTCTGCACACAAAAGCAGCTCAGATAAAAAATTAAAAAATCCATATTTATGAAATCTGAATTTACTTCAGAATATTTTAATAACAATAATAGCTTGATTAAGATCTAAGTGAAAATATGAAGCTCTAAAATGAGTTATTTTAATAGTACATAATTTTTCCTTTTGAAGTTTTGCCTAGAAAGAAGTTAATCCTCATGGACTAAAGAACACAATACACATAGGAAAGATCTTTTGAATGGTTATTCATTTCTGTAATGTTAATGACACACATGCAATTGTGCGGGCCCTACCCGCACAATTAAGATGGCAAAATCAAGCTCTCTTAAACCCAGGTATTGCCAAAACTCAGACTGCCTCTACAATTGCTGTTCAGCCTTCTCCCATGCAAGTTCTGTGATAATACCATTGGTTTTATGGGTAAAAGCTACTCTATTTTTACAAGGTACTCTGCCTTTAAGTACAGAATTGACTGTTCAGAGAGGTCAATACCTATAAGAAATATAGTCTTCACAATTCAGCTAGTGACCTACTTATTACCCACCATCCAAAGCCTACAGAGAATCGAGTTTCTGCATGTGAAGGGAAGCTGCAGGAAAGAAAATGATGAGATCATGCCACTGAAGAAGGAACCGTAATCCACACAACACAAGAGGACTAAATTAGGGATGCTCACAACCACCTCCAGAGTTTCATTTTCAAGCACTTCAGCATTTCCTAAGTATATTTCATCTAATGATCTGATTTCTGAATGTTATTTCCTGGGTTTTCTTTATGTCTGAAGACCCAGTAATAAGCCACCATCAAGAACAGGGCTGAATGCTGATATGCACTACTGCCATATAATTGAACAATTATAATTAATAACAGAGGATTTATAATAAGGGTTACTCTTTCTCCAATATATATCCTGCGTCAAAATGATGAAGTAGATGAAATTGGCAAGGATACCCAGCCTGAATCTCTCTACTCATGCCCCTTGAGAACATGTGTGTTCCCACAGATCCAAGCTGACTAAACACTGTTGTTTAGGTCTGGCCTGGGAGCATGACTTCCCAAAGGCTAAGCTGAACCAAAGTTCCACAGCCACTGAAAAGAAAAATTTGCTCTCCCCTCCATCCCCATTGCTTCTCCTCCATCCTCCTCATTACAGAAGAGAGACTCTTCTTGCTCCAAGATGCTCCCTCTGCTTGAATGTCGGCAGCTTCCCATACACAGAGGGAGACCCACAGCTTTCCCAGATAGGTCAAAACACATTTTTACAGTGGGAAGAGTTCAGCAACCCAAATGCAGGGTTGCTCCCTGCTGATTCTAGAATGTCTGGCCCAGATGGCAGTGTCACAAAAGCACTGTTCATTTGTATCTGTGATGGGAGTTTACATTTCCATACATTTATGTCTTTGGATTTCAGGCAACCACTTGTGAGAGTCATGATATTATCTCAGCACTGGTGTCACATAAGTTCATATTTATAGGGATTTATTTCTTGGCCATCTCAGAAGGAAATGATCTAATTACAGGCTAATATAGTAGGATCATTATTATGTTAGCTGCCCAAGCCCTTTCATTATAAGACCCCTTTTTGCGTTGCCTATAATTTTGCAGTTTTAACTCTTTGACCCAATTTCTTTCATCCCATGAGACTTCTTCAGTCTTTTTTTAAAAGCAAATTTTCTTCCAAATCCCATACTAATTCCCAAGAATGCAACTGGAAAGAGAGATGCTGTTTTCCTAATGCCAAGTCTTCCATATGAAAACTCTAGCCTACATGTAGCTTTGAGAAGCTTTCTAGAAGACCAGAAATCTGGGTTGCAGGGGGACTTACAGGATTTTCCTTTGAAAATCAAATGAAACTTAGTGATGCAGCAAAAGTCTAGGAAAAGTGCAGTTTGCACACATTCAGTAGAGACCTGCCAGAACTTCATAATGCAGCTCTTCAGAGATGCTGTCTACAACGAGCACACTAGACTTTATAAGGCTTTTCTGTGGCAGGAAGGGTTATAACCTAATACCACTAATAATTGCTCCTTCAGATTAAGTTGCAGGTCTGTGCAACAGATTTAACATTTCTAGCATGCTGATAAATCCTGTTATTGTCAGGACAATTATACAGTTGAATTTTCCTTGTTTGCATCTTTCATAAGCTTAAGAATTTTGGCATAAAACTCTCCTTGAAAAAAAAAAAAAGGCAAAACAACAGTATAAAACCCATGCAAAGTGAGTATTATTATCGCCATTATACAGATTTGCATCTGAGATATGTGAAGTTTAAAGCCAAATGTATCCATTGGCTTCTGGGTATCCAGCCAAAAAACCAAATTTGATTTTTAAAAACTTTAATTTTTCTGATCACATGGCTTGACACAGCTGTAGCTGTGTGTTCTCAGAACCCCGCAAAGCTGTTTCAGGTCTCAGGGTCAGGCACTCAAAGAATAGGGAATGTGCAAGATGAAGACTACCTGCAAAGAGCACGGAAACAAAAATGATCTCTCACAGTCCATATCTGAACTTGCATTACATAGGGGAGTACAGCTAGCATGTGAAAGGGACTTCCTGACTTGAGAACTGACTTACAGTAATATCCTTTTAACACAGTTTACCCACCAAGATTAAACTTCATACGATATAAATAGGCATATTCATTTCCCCAAAAGTATTTAGCCAGACCTATTTCAATATCAGCTTAGTCTTTCTGTGGGTTTTCTCTCGTTTGTTTATACGACCAAAATTGTAGAAAATTATTAGCATATTTTATCTTGAAAAAGTTTCACCACTGTTTGCACAGTAATTATGGCAAGTATTTGGATAACAAAGATGTTATATAAATACAAAGATAATAATACTTTTAGTCTAAGATTAAATCTTTCATCATGGTGTATTATACAACAATTAATACTTTCTATTTCAGGAAAGCTGATGTCTAGCTAACAGTAATAAAAGTATTACACTGTGAACTCGAGTACTGGAAAAAGTTGATGACAACTGGATAAAATGGTAGCCACATATTATTAAAAAATAAGCAGGGAAAATAAAATGCATAATATTTTCCTTAAAACTGTTGAGCCATTCTAACAAACAGACAATCACTTGCGATTAAGATAAACACAGCATCCTCTTTGCACTGTTGTGTTTACAGTTCTTTCAAATAGCACATATGTTTTGTGCTTTTATCAAGTGCGCTTAGACCCTTTTCTCCTAATGAACAGTTGTATGCATGGTAGTTGAGAAGCAAAACAAGACTAAGCTAAATACACTCTGGCTGCCTTAGCTCAGAATTTCCTTGTATTTATGGATTTATATTAAATCCCTAAGGTTATTTTAAAATTGTTTTCAGTGTTATTTTATCATTAATCTTATTATCATCCAAAAAAACCTCGCTGCAAATGATTGCTTTGAGGATTGGCAAACACATTTGTACAGCTTGGAACAATTTATTGAAAACATAAGAGAACACGCTGTCTTAAAATGCTGTTGTTCAGAAATGTTCATTTCTTGAATTTCCATTCTGTTTATGGAATCTGAAGACAGGAAAAATACAATTTAAAGTACACCTACAGGTTGCGTACTTTTTTATTGACCACCTTATTTTAACCTCAAGAGAAGGGATCTTTATTGTTGAGCCATGACTTTGCAATGGAATCCTCAGGGGCGGCACACAGCCACACACCAGCCAAGGTAACATGCCTTTTCAAAATGCTTGATATTTTCTCCAGGGGAGGAACTTGTAGCCAGTCATGCTGTAAACTAGCAAACATTGGTTTAACAATGAGAAGAATTTTAGTTTCAGTTTTAGCCAAATGTATTTCTGTGGGCATTTTAGGTATAATGAAGATTTATGGAAATGCATTTCTTTATTCCCCCCCTCCCTCCCATATATTTGCCACCTCTATAATACTTCAGTCATTTGCACATTTACATAACTCCCCAAGATGAAATATAATTATTTTTGCTATTTTACAGCTGGTGGAAATGAGCTACAGCCAGAGTTACACAGAGCACACCCAGAAGAGCAAAAGGTGAAACTCCCAAATGGTGAGTCCCCGTTCAAACAACACGAAATTTTCTCTTTCACATCTGTAATTGAAGCTCCAGGGGCCAGATCAAGCCACTAACAATTATTAGTCACTGACAGTTATTAACATGTGAGTCCACACATCCTCTCCACACTGATGAATTCAGCACACTGAATATTCATCTCTCCTCTTCAGGGCACGCATTGGGTGTCCTGCTCAGGGAATGGTCTAGGACTTTCCCCAGTCACCAGCTAAGGCAGCAAACCAAACTGCTCTGACTGTTCTAGATATCTAAAAATTTATCTTCAGATTCCAGAATATTGTTTATTTCAGATGCCACGTTTAACTGATAGCTGAATTTTAGCACTTTGTATTGTCCTTTATGAAGTTTTTTAGAGACTTAAGTGGTTTTTCCTCTGTAGTTGTAAATCATGCTACTTCTGCTGACTACGCAAGTAGCAAATAGAAGAGTCTTTTCCCCTCTTTCTGCTTTCCTGGTCTGCCACTGATTGACTACCTTGTCACCTGCTTTTCCTAAGAATACAAAAGCCCAGAGCTTTTCATCACAAATGGTTACTTATGCTTTCATTAACTTGGGAAGAGGAAGAATGGAATGAAATATCCTTTCATATGAAAATATGAAAGACTTTCAATATGAATATTTTCAATATGAAAAGCTTTTACCAGAAGTTCATCCCTCAGAGCATCTGCCGAAGGGACAAAAGAAACCTATTGATTACTTGCAGTATTGTGTGCAGTTCTGGTGTCCTCAACATAAGGAGGACATGGAACTGTTGGAACAAGTCCAGAGGAGGCCACGAGGATGATCAGGAGACTGGAGCACCTCCTGTATAAAGACAGGCTGAGAGAGCTGTGGTTGTTCAGCCTGGAGAAGAGAAGGCTGCGTGGAGACCTCATAGCAGTATCTGAAGGGGGGCTATAGGGATGCTGGGGAGGGACTCTTCGTTAGGGACTGTAGTGACAAGAGAAGGGGTAAGGGATTAGAACTTAAACAGGGGAGGTTTAGATTGGATATAAGGAAGAAATTCTTTACTGTGAGGGTGGTGAGGCACGGGAATGGGTTGCCCAAGGAAGTTTTGAGTGCTCCATCCCTGGCAGTGTTCAAGGCCAGGTTGGACAGAGCCTTGGCTGATGTGGTTTAGTGTGAGGTGCTCCTGCCCCTGGCAGGGGTGTTGGAGCTAGGTGATCCTTTCCAACCCTAGCGATTCTATGATTCTACTAAATACCTCAGCTTTATTTTTTTATAAGCTCCTTTATGTTGCATTTGAAAAACAGTTGTTATAAGTTCAGCAAACTATTTGGGAAGAAGTGACTGAGGTTAAGTCTTCTTAATATAGCTAAGACAATGGGTCACACTAAGTCTTCCAATTGTTTAGTAGTACCATAATATATATGGTTGTAATATGTACCCTTGTGCTATGAAGATGCTTCCCCATGATGAGATCACTGAGCTCAAACACATCTCAGTTTTTGAGCCTTGTTCTTTTTGTGCAAAGGTCTACTTGTAAAACTTAGCTTGTAAGGTCTTTTTTTGGTTACCATAAACTTTCAATGACAGGCACTAAAATCCATCATTGATTTATTGGAATAAAACAGGAATAACTGGCTTTAAATTTTGTGTTAGCATGTTTTTTGTCCAAGGATATATTGAATTGTCATAGTCAATCTGCTCTGTAGGTCTGATTTTCTGTGAAGTTGTGGTGGAATCTTGTCAGATTTTCCTAGATATCTGCATGCTACAGTACCCTGAGTTCTGGCTTAGCTGAGACCCTCACCACTGATACTGGCTCTGAGGCTTGTGATGGCTCCTTGACCACTTGGACTTTCAGAACTCTAGCTGTCAAACTAGCTTTCCTAAAAGCCCTTAAAAAGAAGATTTTTGATCCTAAACTGAGAAGAAATCAGATGTTGGTGTATGGAAGTCTCATGGGCTGCCTCCTCCCAGTTCTGCTCAGAATGGAGACATAAAGTTAGTAAGCGCAACTGAACATAGCGGTTGTAGAGATATAGAAAATATCAGTATCTTTGTTGGTGAGCTTAAATGGAAGGGCAAACATGTAAATGAGTGCTCTAAAGATGTTTCTGATAGCAGCAGCTACAGAGGGGAAGACGCTGGACCTGCTAGCTGCAGGCAAGGTGTAAAGGATGTAACGATAGAAAAGAAGTCTGAAGCATTCCTTCAATACTGTTTAGAAAATATTCACAAGCACTGACTTAAATTATCAGCAAATAGCCTACAAAACCTGGTTTAAAGAAATTAAACTCTTTCTGAGTTTCAAAAACAAGGTGTCAAAACTCATGTGTGATTCTAAGACTTTAAAGCATTGAGGTTTTTTTCCAGCTCAATTTAATGTTGAGAAAAGAAAGAATCCTTCTGGCTGTAGTCATGTATGCCAACCATCAGCCAGGAGTAAAGTTTTACAGCTGACTTATAAACCCATGAGAGATGGGTTTTCTAATGGAAATACTGACAGCCTCTTAACTTGGGCAACACTAGCAGGCACCGTTATAATAAATGAGACCAAGACACATGATACAGGCCCACGAGGTAATTAATGGCTAGAGTAAAATAAAATATAGATGCAATAGCCCACAGAGAGCATGACTCAATGGAGCAAACTTGTAATAAAGCACAAAGAATGTCTGTTTAGTAAAGAGCTGTGTGAAACTGCTTGTAAAATAAATCATGAGCCAGTGCTAGAGCTAGTTCAGCTTTCTGTATGTTTCTTTTAAATTAGAGGATTAAAAAAACTCCCCTCAACTATAAAAAGCTGTTTTTGGCAGTACAGAATCGCAATACATAATGAAATGTGAAGCAATAAAATGCAAAGTGCACCTATGCAAACAAGCTTTTAACACGCTTCTCAATAGAAATATAGCTGAGACATGTGAAGACTGCACTTACTACTTAATTTTACCTTTTAATCCAGTAACTTTTTGACTAGCTGTCATTCTGATTCTAACCCAATTGTCTTCTCATTTGGAATGCTTGATTTCAGCCTTGTGGTGTCATGTGTCAAAGCAGGCATCAAAATAGCTGTTAATCCTCAACTTCCTTGTTTATTTAAGCTTTCTTAAAGAAAAACCAAACAAAACCCCAAACTGTGTTGTCTTCTTTCTTGTAGCACTTACACTGATTTAAGAGGTTGCAGGTACAATACTTGTACATAAGCTGTTCTTTTTTGGTTTATGCACAGCTATGCCTGCTCATAGCTTATTATTGTTTATCCTATGCTCATGTCACTGAGGCAGAAAAGTTGCTTCAGATTCATAAGCCAAATGAATTAGACACTGCGGTGAATGTATTCCTATCAACTCTCAACTCTGCAAATCTTGGAAGGGAACAGGCTTATGGCTGATATTAAACTAAGGTGCAAGCATATGCCCTGTCACTGCTACTTTAATCTTTACCTAACAGTGTTGGCAAGCCTTAATCCTACATTCCTTGAGCCAGGGGTAAAAATACTTGACAAATTATGAACTTCTGTGACTTCGAAATTGGCACATAGGAAAGTCAAAGCCCACTATTTAAGACTGACAACTTTGTAGGTGAAAGATAGCAGCGCTATAACATCAAAGTTAACTTTTTTAGATGCTAGTTGTGTAAAGCATGCAAGTAGAAAAGTCTTATCCAAATGCACTTCTGTAATTTTCTGTTTCTGCTTTGTTTGTTTTTGGTTTGTTGTTTTTTGTCTTTTTTTTTTTTCCTGCATCCTAACAGAGGAATATTAGAAATGATTTTCCAGGTTCTTGTGCTGCAAATCTTCTGGGATTCTGCTTTGCAATATTTGTGTTTGTGTCAACTGTGGAGTAGCAATCCATTTAGTTTCAAGCTTTGTATAGTAGGGAAATACCACACACATCATCTCCATGTCATACTGTTGGAGCCTAAAGTGCTTCCCTTAAGTCATCTACACTTTAATAATTACTGGAGAAAGTTATTTATATTCTAACCTTAAACAGTCTGCTACTAAATTTTGCTGTAGTTTCACTACCTTGTCATCCTTGTAAGGCAAAATGCTTTGAGCTCAGAACTTTATTATTTTAATGTTAAGGTAGTGATACTTTAATTATTATTCTGCACGTGAAACATAGCCAATCACAATAAGCAGCTTTCTTTATGTGAGCTTCAAAAAACTCGCCTTGGAAATCTGGAGTAGCTCTTGTGCTATTTGAAGCCTTAACAGCAAGAAGTAATCCAGGAAGAACCTATCTACCCTTGTCAGAATACTATGGGCTCCAGTGAATGAACTCTTGCAAATGGCACAGGGTGATCTTGAAGATATTCTTGCTGCTTTTCATTTTACTTTGAGATGTGGGTGGTTGGTATAGATGTTTTCTCAGCTGCTACAGTCAGATGAGGTTTATGCTGGAGGTATATTAAGTGTATAATTTCAGCTGAAGTGCAGAATGTGTAAAGGGTCTTGGTCACCAGCTCCACTTCAGAGCTAGATTATGGACCATGAAGGATTTTACAGTGCTGAGTAGGCCAATACTGAACTTCTTTAAATGTGGACCATCCTCCTTCCAGAAAAACCAATTCCTTTTGTAATTGAGTAAAAAATAATTTGCAAATCAGTATTTTTAATTTAAAAGAGCCTATTTGCATGAACAGAAATCTTTTATGCCTCCCACTTGTACTGTGTGAAAGTGAATTGCTTATCTGCTGTTTGGAATTTCTATCCTAGATTTATAGCACTAACTTGCTGAATCTCGGTGCTAGATTTATAGAAAGGCTGTAGATGAGTGCCTGTATATTGCTGATTTAAACTAGATCTGTTATCTAAATCTTTACTGCCCATACAGAGAGCCAGGAATTAAATTTGGCACACTTGACACTTTTTATGAGTATCAGTAAGAGAACTGAGATGAGCAGAAAAACTGGCTTTTTATCATTATTTATAGATTTTTACATTCAGTGCCATTTGTATCTTAGATGTATGTGGTCACTGTGAAATTTTATTAATAGTAGATCAAGTTCCACAGTCCTTACTTTGGAAATTGTAAGGGATTTGCAGTGTTTGTATTTTACAAAGTCACACTAGAATCAGAAGCTTGATTACTCATGCTGGGTTTCTTTTTCAGTATTGCATAAACAGTGCTTTAATATAACATTTGAACTCTGCATGTTTTGTTCAAGCTATGAAAATAGATCCTGATTTGTAATAAATTTTGCTCAGAGAAAGTATTTTGAAATATTTCCTTATAAATAGGAAAGGCTAATAGCCATGACTTCTGATTGAAAAATCAGACAATAGCACTGTGGAGAAAACATTCCTCCCCATTTTTGTCACCCCCAATTCAGTATCTACATCTTTCAATGAATTCCCCCTAAGGTTATCATGGTTTGACTGCAGAGTCTGAAGTGTGAGAATTCTACTAAAATTGCTTTTCTCTCTCTCAAAAAGCATTTAAATTCAGGTTCAAAAAGGCCCACTGGTCAAAAAGGCCTTTTGAAGCCCTGAGTCAAGAATCACCTCCAGTGGGGGGAAAAAAAGCAGCTCTATCCTTTATTTTTAAAGGACAGTCCAATTCTCTTGGAGCTGCCTTGCATCAGGGAACAAATGCCTGCCATCCTTTGCTAGGATAAAGCCAGAATTGAGAGAATTGCATAGGTCATGTCCATCATCTACATGTATTTGTGCTCTGAGTGAACGTCAATGGAAAAGGGGTAATTCTGTGATCTTGGTGAGAAAATTTACTGTGCAGTGTCTTTTTCATGCTTTCTCATTCTGTGCGAAGATGTTTTTCTTAAGTTTTTAATTTTTTTTTTTTTACCTTGGGGAAACCACTGGTTTAAAATTGTTGTGCTGCTCCTGTTGAGGCAGGTCTGTAGCCAGTCAGCTAGTTATACTTCTGCTCATATGTGTTGCTCTCTTTAGTGGCCTGCTCCCCTCACTTCTGTATGTATTTCAGCTCAAATTTGAATTTGGCTATTTAAAAAGATGCCCTGAAGTATAAGTATCACTGTTGGAAAATGCAAATTCTATCTGCAATTATATGGGAAATCCTTGAAGATGTACTGTATCCACTCACAGCATTAATTCAGATACGTTCTTGTTGATGGGAGTTCTAGTGGGGTAGGTTTATTTCTTGATTATTTTCCTAATTGAGCTATTTCTTAATCTTCCCTGGTTTCAGTCAGGAATCACTTCCATGAATAGGATGTGTAAGGGTTTTGTGTAAAGGCAGAGTACAGACTGATTTCCACTTCCAGGTAGAGCTGCAAGTGTCTGTTCCAGCCCATGGTCAAAATTGCTTTACCTTCATGGCACAGAGTGCTTAGCCTGGATCTGAGTCTGGTCTTGTGCAGTAAGTTTTATCTGGTAGTGTGTCCTGAGCTTGAGCTACAGGACTGTTAGCCAGAGGGTTCAAGACTCCTTATACCTCTAGGGTCAAAGGATAGGCAGTATAGTAGGGTGCAGTAGACCTTGGTCTCTAAGTGGTGCATGCAATAGTAAATACATGGGTTAAGTCCCCTGCCTGGCAGGCTAGTAGCTAGTAAGTAGGAAAAAAACTGCCTAAACCAGAAGCAGCTGATGGACAGGTCAGGGCCTCAGGAGCTGCTCACACTGCATGTGTGGCCATGGTCTAATTGCCAAAATACAGTGGTTAGTTATCCAAATGTTTTAGTCCTTACACCCTGAAATTGTTAGCCAAAAGTTAATTGAATTCACTTACTGTGTAAGGGTAATCTGTCCTAAACTATGCTTCAGTGCACAGAATACAACACTAATGGGTTGACACATACAGAGAAATTGATGGCATTAAAACATATCTTTATTGGTAATTTAAGTGGCCATATTAAACAAGTTAATGTTTCAAGTGTCAACTGAATGTTAGCTGTACATTAGTTTTGACTAACTGCAGAATACAGCAATCTTGGTGGGGTGGGAGAGGGAGGCAACAAACATGCCTCCTTTCTGAAACTGATATCAAATACCAAACTTCTGAGAGACACAGGTTAAAGAGTGGTCTCTCTGAAGTTAAAGGCAGAGCCCCAGTCTGCTTCAAGTGGTGTCTGAAGTTCATGATCACATTCTCACAGACCGACTGTATGGGAAGAGAGCATATATCCCCAAAGGTGGAGTCTTGCTGACCTTCCTGCTGGTGGTGTGCATTAAAGGAGGCTGCATTTGCATCTTTGCTGTGGATATGGGTGCTTCTTTGTGTGTAGGCCTTGGGGGGAGAATTTGCAGATCAAATATTTGGCTCTTTTATCAACCAGTAGGTAACTATGTCAGATGGGCAGGCTGATGATTAGAAATTAGAAATTAAATTCACCTGAAATTAGATTTGTGCCTTTTTTTCTTTATAGTGGTCTTTAAAACAGCAATAAAATCACTGACACCTGCTTAGGACTTTTTTAACTGATGCTCATCTCTACATTTGCAGTAAATTTATATGGTACATGATTTATAATGATGAATGTAAGTACTAAACTGAGGAGAGAGGTTTCTAATCCTGGGTACCAAAATCTTCAAAGGAAAGCAAACTCGCACTGGAGAATAGTTAATCCGTTTTTCCAGTAAATATGACCAGTCTGGTAATAAACATAGTGACAAACTGTGGATCAGTTTTAACAAAGAAACTCTGAGAATTACCCCGATGTTGATTTAAAAAAAAATATAAAATTAAAAACCTATCCTGGGGCATTCTAGACCTAAGAAGCAGGTATCAAATATCATATGGAGTAAAACATGAAAATTGCTTTTCCACTTTGATATCATTCAGACAGAGCTCAGTCAGTATTCAATACTTAAAGCAACTTTGATCTATCAATAAAAAAATTAAATGTGTTTGCTCGTATGTGACTGTTTCTTTCACAGAAAAAAAAGAACTTGCTAGCATAAAAATGAGTAATTCCTAAGAAGAAACTTCCTGTAGGGTTACTCAATAAATAAAAAAAATCTTTAAAGGGTCAAAAGCAAAAAGGGAAAATTCAAATGTCACCAAAACCATTGTGATCCACAGAACAGTTGTGAAGATTATCAGCAATGCTGTATAAACCTGTGTAATGGTAATAATGAGAAATGCTGAAGTGCTTAAATAATGGGAAATATTTCCACTTCTTAATTACAGCAGGTTAGTCTTTATGAAATGATGTAACTGCAGATCCTCTTTCCACTGGAATGTTTTATTTAAACTATTTTTGAAGTAATTTTCAGTTTCCTTCGATTAAAAAAAATACATTTTTTGTTTGTTTGTTTTAACGCTCCCTGTGAGCGAGCCAATCTGTCTGGCAGCCCCCTCCCTCTCCACGCTGCTGCTGAATTTTGATTGCGTGGGGAAGATGGGA
>JBCJKH010078149.1:0-15206 GCA_039877255.1 Loriculus beryllinus
GTGGCTGCCCCATTCCTGGCAGTGTTCAAGGCCAGGTTGGATGGGGCTTGGAGCAACCTGGTCTAGTGGAAGGTGTCTCTGCCCGTGGCAGGGAGGTGGAACTGGATGGGCTTTTAAAGTCCCTTCCAACCTGAACCATTCTATGATTCTATGATACCATGATTTCTGTATTCCTGGGAAAGGGCAACGTGTTATTATGTGGGCAGGCTGCAGTGTTCTGCACAAGTCCATTTTTCATGCAGTGTAGTTTCATTCCTGGATATGCAATGAAGTATTAGGTCTGAATGTCCCTGATGAACTGATCACTGACCTGACTGATAAACAGTGAATGAGGAATGAGGCAACATTCTGTTCACTCAGCAGAACTGAATGGTTTATAATAGCATGGGAAAGCTTCGCTTTCTTCTGGGCATCTCATACTGCTGAAGAAGACATGAGAACCACACAAAGCCTGAGTGAAAATAACAACCAATAGATAAAATTTTCATCAAGTAAGAAACAGAATCAAGTGTCAAGTTCTTTAGAGTGTCAGTTCCACTCTTCTTCCAATACCATTTCAGTTTTGTGTTAGTTGTGGTCTAGCTAAGTTCAAAACTTTCCCAGTTTATTTTTGTCTAGAAGGCCGTATAGTGTTTTCCTAAATGCATGTCTGGACCAGGAACCTAACCTACCTTCATCTTTACACTTTACATATTAGTAACTTTAAGCCCAACATGCCTAGGTGTTCTCACTGACAGTCACTGTTTTGGAAGCCTGACTCCAAAACAAGAAAGCACACATATTGCTGTATAGCACAGATGTGCAAATGGCTAAGCTTATTAATAGTTTGATTCATGTTGTTGGTGACTCATCTTTTACGACTAGCAAAGACAGAACTAATTATTCCATGGACTTTCCTGTTACATTCTAATCAGGGTGATATTTAGGCAACTCTCCAAACAGAAGTTTGTGTCTTTCATGCTTTCACACTTTGAAGGGAGGGAAATACTCTGATAAATGGACTGTTTGGCAGAACATACTGCATGTGGATACAGCAGTAAAAGAGTGCTGTGGTTTTGTCAAAGTTCTTTGCTAAGAATCCGGATTTGTCACCCACTGACTGCATGCTAACCTCAGTTTGCTTCTTTAGCTTTTAAGAATTCCTATCTTCTTGTAAATATGTTCATGAAACTGTATGATAGAAGTTCAAAGTGACATAGGCTTTGTATTCCCGAATGGGAACTCTATTTCTTGAGAAAAACATGTATTCATGCCTTGTCCCAGTGCATTCTTAGCATTGGTCTTACTATTATTTAGAGAAAACCAATAGCTGATGAACTGAGAATGTGACCGCTTGGCAAAAAGCAACAGCTTTGCAACTCTTGTACTTGCATTAAATAAATGTCTTCTATATCAACTTCAACTGCGTTATCTAAATCTCAGCTTTCAAGGCAGTCTGCACACCTACAGTGATGTATTACAGTAGTTGTAGTTACTTCTACTATATACATACACAAATTCTGTGTGCTCTCTCTTTGGCACTTCTTGTAAGCAGACAGGCATGGAAATTTCCAAGGTCTTCAGTAAGGAAAGGGAAGGGAAAAGGAAAAGGGAAGAGAAAAGGGAAAAGGAAAGTAAAGAGGAAAGGGAAAGAAATTAAAAAGGAAAGGAAAATAAAAAGGAAAGAAAAGGGAGACTTAAAATGATCAGAGAGATACAAAATCAATACAGAAACTGTTACTATGCTGTCCATAGTAGATGTATATTTTAGACAACCTGTTACTGATTGCCTGTAAATTTTATACATGTCTGACAGTCACTCCGTTTCAGTTAAATATATTTTTTCAAGGGCTCTGCATGCAGAAAATATGTGTTTCCATTGTACCATTGTGTATTTTGAGAGGAATTTTTCCCTTCATGCATATGAACAATTCTTTTAGCTGTAAGACCAAATGTCAGAAGAGCCAGACAGCACTCAGCCGTGCTCTGCCTGCTGTTTACAGAAGACATTTGCCATCAGAGAAGCTGCATCCACATGACTCATTTGTCTTTTCTTCAGTTTTTACATTTATTTTGTAATTACAAGCAGTAAGTTTTCCCGTGAAGCTATCTGAAAATACAGCTCCTGCTTTTGCCATTCTTTATAGGTTTCCAGGTCGCTTGGAAACTGTAGTGTTTTTTCTCCTTCCAACAGGAAAGAATGAAGAAATGCTGCTGCAGTTACTTACGAAAGACATCCTTGAGTGTGGTTTTCCTTTTCATGCAGCATTTCCCTCTTGTTTCTCTCTGTTAAAGACAGTGCTACTACCTAAACATTGGTTATTTGCTCAGGAAAATACTCTATGTAGTTTTTTCTTGCGTAGTTTGGAAGTACTTAGGGTAATCTTTATTGATGGTATCCCATACTTTATATTTGTCTGTATTTACAAATGCTTCTTTTAACAATCATATATACTTGTGGAAATGGAATCTTAAATCATTGCAGATGTTCCACCAACAAGTCAAGGTGTGGATCACAAGCAGGTCCAGAGAGAACTAGGTGATGTGGTACTACATCTGCACAACCCTACTATCCTTTCTTCATCCTCAATTGAAGTTCATTGGACGGTAAGTGTAAATTTGTATCATGGAGGTGGTCATATATACACTGCTGAATCTACTGTTTGACTGTGGTGGAGCCACACTTTAAGAAGCTGTGTAGTTTCTATGCTTTCAAATGAAATGTTTTTCTCTGGAATGAGTGCCACTTGGGCTTTGCTTTCCTAATTTACTAAATGTTGCTCCATTTGCACCGTTTCCTGTCTCCATAGAGAGTGCTGTTTACAATATGGTGGGAGTTTCAGAGTTGTCCTCTGGGAGCTAACGGACTGATCAAAGCCTTCAAAGTCATATAATTTGAAGCTTTCACACTGCTTTCAGTAGAAAGTGTATCACTCCCCTAATGAGATAGCATGGGCATTTCCATGTCTGTCAGTCACCAGTGGAGAGAAATACTGCATTATTCTCTTTGAAAGACTTATCTTCATCCTACATCCATACTGAGAAACACTCCCAAACCCATATAGCCTCATCTGATCCTGTCTTTCCCCACAGTGCTATAAGTACATACAGTGCAGGGAGAAGAGATGGAAAGGGCAAATGGTTTTCAGATGCTGTGTTGACATTGCTTTGGTGGGAGGAAGCAGGAAGTTGGCCATGTGGATGATACAGCAGAGGAAATAAGGGGGTAAGGAAACCCTCCTCTAGGAGTCCAGGAGTAAGGGGAATGGGAACATGGATGAAAAAGATGCAAGTAGACTTACAAGCTAAGGCCTCAGGAAGGACAGGACTAGAAATGGCTTACTGAGGGAGACATTTGGCAATCAAGAGGTAGCAATTAAGAGGCAGAACAACACTGGGAAACTGAAAGTACCAAGCAATGAAATCAGAAAACGTGATTCAAAGAAGAGCGGTTTTGAAATAGGATGCAGAATGAAGAAAAAGTGGGGAATGGTTATAGCAGGTGTGGAAATAAATCCAAAGGGATTGAGCTGTGAGGTCCTTTTAGGATTTCAGTCTGAACGTGTCAGTGCATTGGCAGGAGCAGTTGAGGAGAGCAGAGGTGTAGCCCCTGCTATGCCATGGCAGAACATTTTAAACAGGAACAAAAGGCACTTTGACTTTGTAGAAGAGCCCTACCCCTACAGAGTCCTGGTTCATGACCAGGGCTCCTGGGTGCTGCAGAAGTGCAGCTAACGTGTGCTGTGTTGCATGGTAATTACACTGTCACCTGCAGCACGGCCACCTGCAGCAGGCAATCTCCTGGCTTAACTAATTCTGTTAAAACATCTTTAAGGTTCCTAGCACAATTTCGTTTGACCTTTCCTTACAGAACAACCTTTTCCAGACAGGCAGTTTTTTGTCAGTCTCTTGGGTGGCCTGTGGCTTCTCTGCAATTTCAAAAATAAGCATTACCTCAGTTTCAGCTAGCACACGCATTCTTTATGTGATTATTAAACATGGAACTTGTTGCTTTTTTGGAGCAAAAGTGCAAGCAAGCAAACAGTTTTATTGTGTCATTATACGAGATTTTTGAAAATAGAGAAAATCTGACCCACTCTTAAAGATTTTGTTGTTATTACTGGACTTTCTTATTTGTCAGACACTGAAAATGGTAGTTAAAAGATAATGAATGCTCCACGAGAATTCACTTCTGTAAGATAGCTTTCTCTTTCAGCTATAGCCAAACAGTGAGTCCCACCCTTGTTCCCATTAAGATATCTTTCTCCAGACGTGATGTAAAGTTCCCTTGGTCTGTGCAGCGCTCAGGACCACTGAGTCTCATTTTGATCTGCTTTCCAAGTCTCATCTGTGTTGCCATGCTGAAGTTTTATGAGCCCTCTCAAAACAGCCCATTCCTTCCAGCAGAGGAGCCTCCTGCCGAGCGAGTGGACACGGAGGAAGTGCTTGGACAAATCAGCCCTCTGAAAGAGCCCAGCCTAATCACAGCAATGGAGATAGTGCCAGCTGGCTGCCCTTTCAGTTTGCTTTCTCCAGAAGGAAGCGGGCAGGAGGCAGTGCTCATTGCATGGATTCTGTGAGGCTTCCACACCTCCGGAGAGTTGGCAGGCTCTCCCTTTGATCTCCCTATTCAGTACCATGAGTAGTGGAGCTGTAGATCCCCTGCTCTCGCCCTCCCACCTACCCCCCTTGTGCCCCTGCCCTACTGGGCAGATATGGGTGGGCAGAAACCTGGCCTGTGCTGAGCTCCATCACTCTATGCATGCAAAGGCTGTTCATTTCACAGAGCTGGGGCATATTATACAGCTCCATTATCCCCCTTTAATGCCTTCATAAATCCACAGGAAACCAGCGCAGTTCTACCAGCATCAAACAGATTAATGCACTTGTGAATCAGGCCTGTAATTTGCTGTAATGCAAGGAGCCTTTATCCGCTTTGACAGTGTTGTTTACTTCAAATAAAAAGCACAGTCCAAGGGCTGTGCATAGTGTCACAGGCATCATTCTGGTTCAGTGTTGTTAAAGGTTATGTTGTGTGTTCTACTGTCTCACCAGGTGGACCAGCAATCCCAGTATATCCAAGGCTATAAAATTCTGTACCGGCCTACGTCAGCATCCTATGGAGAGTCGGAGTGGTTAATCTTTGAAGTGAAGACTCCAACCAAAAACAGCGTTATCATTCCCGAGCTGAAGAAAGGTGTAAACTACGAAATCAAGGCCCGCCCTTTTTTTAATGAGTTTCAGGGAGCAGATAGCGAAGTGAAATTTGCAAAGACCCTGGAAGAAGGCAAGTGGGAGCCAGGCTGTCTTCACCTTTTCCTTTTTGAAGTAGTAGTGTGGCTCGCTTCCCTCTGATACATTCGTTGTTTGATTTTGTTTGAAGTGCGTGCTGTTTGAGAGCAGCAATCTGCGGCAGAGGAGGCTGTGTCGAACTGATCATTATGTGAATTGTTTGGTGACACAGAAGTAAATATTCAGAGCCACGCACAAGAGACAGAGAGAGAGGGATGTGCAAAAATCCACTCCAGCACACAATGGGGAATGTGCTTTTTATCTTCACTGCAGTGTGCACTCCTCCCTGCTGAGTTCATGGTCTGGGCACAAGTGACTTCTGTCAGATTCAAACACTTGCTAATCACTATCTTGAGTAGATAGCAGACACCACAGAAATCATCAAAGCACTATAGCTGAGGGAATGGAAACCACATTTTTAGAAGGCTTTTGTATCTGGATCAATCAGTAAGACAAAATGGAAAGATGAATGAGGGCAACGTATAGAGTGGACTAAATTATGTATTTCCATCTCATGCATGTACTAAAAAGAGAAGGTTCATGCAGCTCTTCATTTTGTTGTTGCTTAGGCATAATGAGTATGCAAGATGGCCAGTGCCTTTTGGTATGTGCAGCCTTTCCCCTGCACTCTTCCCTCCCCAATATAAATGCCATGTATCTCTGTTCTATTCTGCAGGTGGTTCAAGAGGTGTGCTTAACAGCATTCATCCTAAGCATCAGCTAAACGTCCACATTTTAAATGACTATTTAAAATTAAAACATGAGTTATTATTACAGATGTGTTAACACATTCCATCCTGATTTTAATGGGGAACTGAGAGTTATCATTCTATTGGGATCAGTTTATAGAGTTTAGTTTTCAAAACTATTGATCCTGGGTTAGATGATTTGACACCAGTGAGGAATTCAGTGCTTGGGACTGCCACATCTAGGTCATGAGTACCTGACTTTAGAGAGCCTGGTGATGAGCGTGACTTATCCTGTCCTGTGTACAGCAAGACTGCAGCAGGACTCAGGAGCCTGGTAGCAGTTTCACATTGCTTTCCTTCTGTGTCATTTTGTCTTGTGGGCAGTGGGCAACAACTGCCCTCTCTGTGCGGAGGTTGGAGCATAAAAGAATGCATTTATGTAGCCCAGAAACCATCTTCCTGTTACAAAAACCCACTTGTACATGTAATGAACTTACCTTCACTCCTCCTTTCCAAACAGCTCCTAGTGCTCCACCTCAGAGTGTTTCAGTAACTAAGAACGATGGGAACGGGACGGCAATTGTGGTCACCTGGCAGCCACCCCCAGAGGACAACCAGAACGGGATGGTTCAAGAGTATAAGGTACTGCTGGCATGCCTTGAACCCCTGCCGTGGGGGCTCTTGGCCAGGTAGTGACAGGTTGGTTTGTTCGTGGATGCTTGGCTCCATCTACTGGTTAGTCAAAGCAAATGAGATAGAAAATTGACTCAGGCTTCATATTTAGTTCTGACTGATAGAAAGTAATTAAAACAGCATCCATAAATCAAAGCAAAAGGTCAGCCGTCTTAATTAAAACAACTACCTTCTTGCCTTCATTATAACTTAGAGAAATGCACACACAAGTAGAGAGGGAACCGTACCTGTTTAAGAATGGTTTAGTGACACAAAGATGTTGGCCGAAGTAGTAAATATAAACAGGCTTAATGAGTTGAAAAGCTCAGGGATAATAATTAACAGTGTTAAGATCTGAGTTAAATTATGTGTAACTGGGTAGTTAAAATAAATGGAAAACTTTCAAGTAAAGAATGTGCTTGTGTAATAATAAATGCATTTAGTGTATAGAATTTTTTTTCTTGTTTCACACAAACACAGCGCTCATTATGTTATTTAATTTTTAACAAATTTTAAGTACATTATAAATTCTTATATTTGATGTTTGTTTAGTATCATACACTGTATTTATTTTCAGTTCAAATTGTTTTGCAAGAATTTGCATAGCAAAGTAAATAAGGATACTTTTTTCTAAGCAAGCTACAGATGTTTTTAAATGTTTACTTGTGGAAATCAAATAAGCTTTATAGCTATAGAAAGGTTTCAGTCTTCTGCAAATGTGCATTACTGAGAAAATCTTTTAAATGAGAATGTCTTGGCTGTTTTTCAGGTCAAGACACTGGGCTATAGGCATATATTCCCAGCCATCAAAACTCATTCTGCTTCTCATTCTGGTTGGTTTTCTTTTTCCTCAGTAAAACTGGGAAAGGGAAGAGATCGCTAAGCTTCATGGTCAATTTAGATAATAAAATGCCTTTCAAACTCTGTCAGCTGGTAAAAAAAAAAAATCAGTTTATGGCTTAGTTTCAGATATATAATGTAGTCGGAAAAATACTTCCGAGGTTATTTTATCTAAAGGCGGACCTTGAGCTGAAGAGATGGAATTATTTCCATCAAGAAACCGCATCAGAGGAATGTTAAGGTTGTAAGGACAAAACAATAAAAGTCAGGAATTTCATGTGGATATAATACCTAACATACCTCATAGCATTCAGAGGCAATAGGCTATCGGGTATTAGGAGCAAGTGTCTTATAGTGCTTATAGTGTAGCAGTAGATGGCACACTGGCACATTTCACGTCTACATTTATTGTGTAAATGGCATTATTTTTCTTTGTGCTTTTCACCGTGGATAGAAAACAGACAAATTGAATATGCATGTAGTTCCTGTTTAAGTTGCTATCTGAAATGAATAAAGACTGGTTTGGCTAAAAACTAAATAAATGCAGAACCAGTGATTTAAGAGTAAAAATAATAACAAGGTAATCCAAATAGAAGTCTTGTAAAACCTTCTCTTTTTTTCTTCCTCTTTGTTTTTCGATTTGCTATGTTTTCTCCGAGGAAAAAAGGTACATATGTGTGGGGAATTCTTTGTTTTCTCAGCAACTTGGATGTAAGGGAAGAGTGAACCTACTTTATTTAAAGGATAAAATAAGTAGGAAGTAGGGTAGCATCTTAACTGAAGTGTCAGTAGCACATACAAAAAGCCAGAAGTTAAGTCACAGCAGAAGTCATTCCTTCCTTCCCTATCATGGTTAGACATCCCCTTGTTACACAATTCTTTTGTCACTTATGTGTCTATCATAATGTGGATTCCTCCTTTCTTCATGTTATTGTAAAAGTTTGTTTTCGCCTGCCTATTTATGTGTACAACCAAATGCAGTATAGCAAGTACTGAACAACCTGATGGTTAACCTAACATTCTTGTTTTGTGAATTTCTCTACATGTTTGAGGGCCTAAGAAGAAAACAGTTTTATGAATGGGTAGTGCATAGTTACAAGTGCATAATAAATAGCTTTTATTGCTTGCACATAAAACCATTGTACATGGTAGCAGTCACAATTTCTGTGAAAACGATGTAAGTCAAAATACAGATTTAAATCTTTTGTTCCGCACTTTATTGAGTTCTTATTTACGTGAAAGGATTTTCGTGGACTTAAGAGCAATATTACTAATAATTATACTGCTACTGACTAAAACAGTCTCGCCGTAGTATCAGAACATAAAAAATTATACTCTCTTTGTGCGTTCTGACCTGCTCTGCAGCAGCAGTTACGTGTATGCTGTGTTGGGTTTCTGTTTCAAAGAAGCTTAAAATACATTTCAGATGCTCAGTGTCCCACTAGCCCAGTTTAAATATTTGGGAAAAGGAAAAAGGGTCTTGGAATGTCCTGAAGGTGGAATAAAATTCCCCATTGTCCAGAGGAAAAGTGCTGTACAGAAAGGGCCTTAGCAATTGTTCTATATGTGTAACTCTAGCTTGCTCACTTGGCAATCTCCACAGCAGCAGAATTACATGAGGGATTAAGAGCAGCTATCTGCTTACAAAATCTTCTAGGCACTCCATATGCCAAAAACAAAATCTTCCTTCCTTTGTCAACACAGGTTCAGAAATGCTGCTCTTCTCAGGAAAGTTTGCTTCTTTACAGATAAAGTACTGAATTTAACTAATTTAACTTTCTGCCTAAATATTCATTGTACAGTAATGCATTTGTGGAAAGGGGTGAAGAGGAAATCAACACAGCTTCCTTAATTTTCTAGCAGATATAGATTAGCTGCTACTTCTCTTTCAACAGCAGTTGGGAGTTCAACCATACTCTTACAAGCATTTGCCACGTTATTAGTGCAGGCCTAAAGAAGTGAAAATACCTTATCATATTTTTCTCTCAATCATTTAATCTCATTAGACCTGTGTCCTGATCTCAACTAAATATGAGATCTGATATCATGCTGCTGTGTGTCGATAGAAGGTGGCATAGTACTCAATCACAGCCTCTTGCTGCCTTTTTTTTTATAAAAAGATAATGGTTGGATTCCAGCACGACATCAGTTCTCGTGTGCCATCATGTGATGACAGACTTGCCCTTGCACTTGAGTGAGGAAAGCATTTCCTGATGAACAGTTGCTGAACAAGAGAATTGCAAATTCATTTAACGGAATGCTCTTTGTTGTTTATGAGAGCAATTCTTGGCTTCCCTTATTTGTTCTGAGTTACTAATGCTTTTAATTTTATTAGCACTGATGTCACTGGCTGAACTGTAAACGAATTGCAATAAACCCATCAAATAACTTTAATAGTTAGAGCTGCTCTTTGAAACCAGAAGTATCTTTTCAGTATTCATACCATGCCTGAGACAGCAATCCATGACTGCAGAAGTTAGTGACAAAATCTGAATGTCTGTATCCAGCAGGTAGGATGTGTCATCCTTCCTTCTACTTACCCCTTGGGGTTGGATTTTGAACATTTACACATACCATACGCTTGCTTCCTGCAGGTTTGGTGTCTGGGCAATGAAAGTCGATACCATATAAACAAGACGGTAGATGGTTCTACCTTTTCTGTAGTCATCCCCTCCCTCGTTCCTGGTATTCGATACAGCGTGGAAGTGGCAGCAAGTACTGGGGCAGGACCTGGAGTGAAAAGCGATCCACAGTTTATCCAATTAGGTAAGCATGCTGGTAATCCTACCTATTGGTTTCAGTGATTTTTGTTTGTTTGCTTTTGTCTTTTATGGCACCAGAAATACTTTTAAGACAAGTGAAATAGATAGTGTTACTTGATCTTTGGAATAGCAGGTTTTGACATTTCTGTTCTTAAACTTGCTGTAGAACTGTATTTTAAAGATGGGATTTTACCAACACAAGGGTTTTTTTATCTCCCAATTCAGCAGTGCTGCTTTTTGGTTACTGATTTTTCAAAGTGCACTCTCACACAAGACTAGTGTAATAAAACATGTAGGGGAGTATGAATTACTGAGTGTTGGCTCAGTTTACTTTAGGGATGTAATTTGTCTTGATTAGATTTCAACTTTCTTTAGACAAAAAAAGCATGCTAAAATTAGGCACAATAAATACCAACTATGTGTGAAAGTTAGTGAATAACCTGAGTACAGGAAAAAAGGGTACACAGATGACTGACAGCAATCTTGACCTCCTCACTTCATTTACACCAAACATCTCTCTGTGGTAAGTGGAGATCGGGGGCATTGCACTTGGGTGTGCTTGAGAGAAATGCATCTTTGCTGTTGGGTAGCTGAAGATTATTTAAAGTAGATTTAGGTGTAGCTACATGTTGCCTTACCAATATGCCCCTATCAAAGTGCCTGATCATTACAGTATATAACTGTGAAAGCAAACTCATCATGTTGCTTTGGACTTTATGTCTGTCCATCTCTGTCTCATTAGTAAATCTTCCTTGTTATTTCACTTTTTCTATTTAAAAACCTATAATTACTGCATGTGAAAATAAGACTAAAAGATTAATATATTCTCTGGAAAATTACATGTACGTTTCCTTGGCTATTAAAATGAAGGTCATCTACAACTTACATAACTTACACAGGCATATGATTCCTCATTACATTAATAGAGATTTTACAGCAAAATTGTATTTTGCTGTATATATTGCATGTATAAATATTCCATTTATGCATGCAAGACCCCATATTTTTTTGTTGGGTTGTTCTTTCCTACAGCCAGATACCATTCACAGCTTCCTACAGCCAGCTTTCCAGTCATAGAATCATAGGATAGTTAAGGTTGGAAAGGAGCTTAAGATCACATAGTTCCAACCCTCTGGGCATGGGCAGGGATGCCTCACAGTAGTCAAAGTCAAGTTGTTCTATATGGCTTAGATTTTGAAAATTTGAAATTAATGAAGCTTATGAATGTAACATACTGGGGAAACCTCGATACTCAAAGCCTAAGATTTCATAATCATTTTTTTCCTTTTTCCCCCCTTTTCTCAAATGAATTGCTAAATGAAGGTGAATTTTGTAATGGAACTTAATCACATTGGGGTTTTGGTAAAGTGGAAAAGAAATAAGAGCCTATCAGGGTAAGATTTTTTGCCTGCATTCTGTATTGCTGGTCTTAGCTGGATCTATGTTAGAAAGCATGAAACAAACACACATCTTGAAGGGTGTTCAAGGAATCCGTATATCACCTTGTCATTGGAGTTTGCTTTCATAGTCTGTACTGCTTGCTTCTAATTGGGTGGCATGGCCAAATCTACATATAGTGCAGTAAAAATCCCGTAATTTGGCTTTTACATGATAAAGACCTGGAGGCAGGAGTCTTGTGGAGATCCATGCCACCAAAAGCAGTGCAGAGAAATGCCTAGACAGTGCTGCAGTCCTTTTGGCAACTGCAGAAGGCTGCTGAAAATCAGTACTGAAATTTAAGGAGTTCCCTTCAGTCACAGAGATCAACCTAAAATCATCAAAGCAGAAGAATGGCTGCAGTTTACCTAAATCTACCCTGTGTTACACATTCACCTACAGCCCCCGCAAGGAATTATTCTTAGTTCTTAGATGTGCTCCCGGCACAGGAGTGGAGCAGACACTCGAGTGTTCTGGTAGCTCTTCTAAAGAAAGAAAATTAATCTATTGATGTCATCAGTTGGCACTTTTCACCAGCCATAAATTACATGGCTGCAGAGAGAAGGAAGGGAGGCCAGGGAGGGGGAACACAGAGGATGAAGGATGCTACTTTAAGAAAGTTTGAAAGAGTCCCAAGTCCCTTTATCTACGTTCTCTAAGAACTGCATGTTTGGCACTAACAACTTCCAAGTTTCTGTATTTCTGCCACTGATCCCCAACTATTCCTTCAAGAAATCTTTTCCTGATATTTAAAATAGTACAACCCTTAACTTTATGAGGTTTGGATTGTTGTTTTTTTTTTTAACTAATTAAAAATTCCATGTGTGCAAACAGAATATACTTTTTATGTAAGAACTTTTCACTAAAATCAAACATCTGCCTCCTTTTAATGTGTTTTTCTTACGAAAATGTGAGACTAGGTTGTGACTGGCTCTGGAGCATCCAAAGAAGAGAGGTTTTTGCTCAGTGTACCTTACTTTTGCACAGCAACTTCATATTTGAGTCTGTGTGCTGCGGAGGGTGCTCCCGGGCTTGTGTCTGTGAGAAGGGCCAGGGCAGAGTGTCAGCCAGGAAGGACAGGGAGGAGGAAGTTTCACATTCCAGAGCAAGAGGGGAGGACAGGAGACATTGGATTCTCTGAGAGCTGAGGCGTGCAATCGCAGTCCCATGCATCAGCTGAGCTGTGATAAATGACCTTGTGCACACACCTCACTTAACCTATTACAGAGACAGGTACAAATTGTAAGCTCAAAGCTCTTTCATTTTCTGTGTCTCAGCTGACACGAAGCAGCTCACTGAGTAGTGGTACCGAAGACTTCCCGTGCCACCAGGGGCAAGCTAACGATATATTTGTTCGTTATTCAGAAACCACCTTTTAGTGTTTAAAATCATGAGTTCAACTGAAAAAATCATGCATCTTGGAACACTTGGAGCTTCTGAATCACAGAATCATAGGATGGGTTGCATTGGAAAAGACTTCAAGATCCAGTTCCACCACCACCACCACCACCACCCCCCCCCCATGGGCAAGGACACCTCCCACTAGACCAGGTTACTCAAAGCCCCATGCAGCCTGGCCTTGAGCACTGCCAGGGCTGGAGTTTTCCTCTTAGCTTTTGAATGACCTTTTAAAGCTTTCTGTGGAAGTGCAAGGACTGGAAAACTATTTGTTTTAAAGGCAAAGTTGATATTTTACAATAAGACAGACTGCGAGAGCTTTGGTGTTAAGGAAACAAAATCGTGTTTCATGAGAGCTAGCCACAGCTCACTGTATTGTGTGCATATAATAGTGTGCTGTGGAAAATAAAATCATAGGATTTTCTTGTCATGAAGTTTACCTTCAGGACATTGGTTACAAAAATACTCCATACAGGAAGGTGAGAATTATCACAACAAACTATTTTTTGTTGGTGTGAAGCCTGCCTTTTGTACAATGATGGGATACTAACTAGGGTAGTTTGGCAGTATTACCTATGCTTGTTGGCAAACATGTAGTGAAATTGGAACATTGCAAGATTTTGTTCAGGGTACTAGCTCAAAGAAGCCCCGCAGTTGTAGTTAATGTTACTTTTGAACACATTATCCATAGGACTATATGGTGTGCAGTTATTTATTGAGAGAAGTCTGCATATTTATTGTAAATGCTGAGTGTGTTATTCAACCAGCGGATGTCTCAAGTGTACAAAACACAGGAAAGTTTCATTGAGTCTTTATTATTCTAATTGCATCTTTAGGGGATGTGATTTGTGAACTGGGTAGTGTTCCTTCAGGGATATTACTCTGTCAGCCCTTCAAGTACTTCTAGTGTGATAGTTGTAAGGTTTATTGGTATTTCTGTCTTGTGACCTGCAAATAACTCAAAGCGATTTTATTTTCCCTTGCAGTAAACCTTAACAAACCAGTTCAGTGCTATCCCATCAAAATGTATGTTACAAGATTGAAGCACAAAACTGGTATTTTTCCAGTTTTGGAAATGTATATAACTTGAAAGGAGACAAAACAGCTTATTCCTAACCTGCTTTATCAGATAATTTTCATATTTCCTCATGAACATACATGTGAGAAAACAGACATCATGTTGCAGATTCCAGGTGTTTTGCAAGTTTTGAATTGCCAGAATGAGCAATGTCAACAGAACTTATATCTTCCTACTATGTTCCTACTTCCTAAAATGTTTGTACATTTTACATGCTATATGAGATAGGCATTTGGAAAAGTACTATGCCATAGTCTGTACATGCACAGGGCAAAGCTAAGATTGCTTGCACACCTGTGAACCTGAATTGGCTGTTGTTTTTTTTTTTTCTCTTTGGCATTCCAATCTGAATTGTGTATTAATCTTTTATTTAACATTTAACAACTTAAAATTTAGGTTTTACATAATTCTTATTTATAGGAATATTTAATTAGAGAAGAGGTCTCAGTTCTTCTGATGTAAATTCTAAGCAGTTTGCATTGCAGTTTGAAATTTGGAGCTTCGGGAGAGTCAAATCACATAGTTTGTAAGCAACAGCCATAGCAACATTATCTGTGATTAAAAAGAGGGCCCTCATCTTGGGGCAGAAGGGATGATTCACTGTGATAATATGCTGGTTTCAGGGAGTGATGGGATCAGCCTGCTCCAACAACTCTGAGGCATTTTCAAGTACATTAAATGCTGTGGCTGCTGCTCTGGCAGTAAGATGCACTTGGCCGTAGAATGTTTATGTTCACTTATTATTTTGGCATGTCTCCCTGAGGAGTGCAAGCAGGAACAGGAATGTTGATTATGAACCGTTTATATCTCAGTCAAAGCTTCCAGAAACTTCCTGGGATGAAGAAAAAGTCCTTTTTTTAGTTCAAGAGCTTTTTTCCTGACTGATCATTCAGGATCTCACAGGACTACTATGGAAGGAAAATATGCCCTTCTCAAAGAAAGGCATCCAAGATAATGTTCCTGGAAATCCCCTTTGCTTTATATTTAGCTTACTTTCTTTTTCTTAATTGCAGGAGGAGCAGGGTCAAATGTGGCCTCTTGAAAGCCTTTCCATCTTCT
>JBCJKH010078152.1:0-17802 GCA_039877255.1 Loriculus beryllinus
CATGTTTTCACTTTGATCCACAGGCAACTCCATCCTAAACCATACCCAGTTGGAGCTATCACAAACGTTTCCTACATATTTGAGTTATTTAAAAAGTGATCATCATCGCGTGTAGACAGGATTTATTTCACACGATTTTCATAGTGTTCCTGACTATAATTCAGATCAGAGATTTCACTTTTATTGTACAGAAACACTTTGAGTTTTGTATAAAACTGCTTGGCCAGACAGAAACTAGCACATCAAAGTAAGAAATTGCACTGTGAACTTCAGAATTAGAAGCCAGTTACCCTCCCAATGTGTGTCTCTTGGTTGACTGACTTTGGTTTCGAAAGAGTTGCAGCTTCAAAATAAGGCTTTCCTTGTGACTAATATATTCATAAGGTTTTAGTCTTGTGTGGCTTATATGGAATTCCCTAGTGGCTCCTAAGGGGTGATATCTTGCTTTAACCTTTCCCTTGTCTTGCAAGGTTTTTCTTTCTCCTCTCTCTAGAGCTGCCTATTTTTACAGAACTGGAGGGAACATAATTATTGTTGAGAACTCCCAGCCTGTGTCAAGTCTGATCAAATCAGTTGGCCAGTTTTCAAAAGGCGTTGCAGAGTAGGAGACACACAGAGACAGTATGACAGCTTCAGTGTCCTTGCATTGGAAATCAGTACAATCAACAATAGCCACAAACTTCACTTTCTAAAATCCTTTAAATCCTATAAAGCTGTGCCAACCGTGCTCCAGTTATCAGCCTGAAAAATGGAGTGATGGACTTTTCAGTTCCAACAGGTTTTGGTGGGATGCTGTCATTAAGACATCCTTGTCACGACAACATCTGCTTATTGTGCTTGAGAAACCCAGCATGGTCTTGAACCACTGTCCCACACAATTTTACAACATGGTAATTTCTTTCCTCCCCTGATCTTTTTCTTTTGTGAATTTGTCAGTGTGGCAAGTGGCTTTCATGGTTTGGCCACTTCAGAAATGGAGTTTGTAAGGTGAGGGAAGTCTCAAGTGTCCTCTGTTCAGCCTTCCTGGGAATAAAGACTTTTTTCTTTTAATGCAACTCTGACATTCAGCTCCCAATGTTTTGCCTTAAGGCTTACCTTAAGATTATGGAGACTTAAGAGATTCTTCTAATTTTATCCCCGGCATATCTTGCAGCTGTAACGTAAGGAACCCTTCTTAGTTTTCAAAGACGAACAGAAACATGTGATGGCAAGCCAGCTGTGCTCAGTGCAGATTTCAGTGATGTTCCACCAACCTTCATTTAACATTTGTGGTTCTGTGGCCAGAATATGTGGTCATCGTATTAAATCAGAGCATTTCTGGCAAACAGCATCCTGGGTGGGCTGTAGAAGAAGTAATAGAACTAGTCATTAATTAAATTCACGCTTCTGCAGACAGCCCTATCCTTGAAGAACCTATCTTGTAGTGAACAGGCAGCAAAGAAAATACTGTTATATAAAAGTTAATCCTGCAAGATGGACACTGATGTGTTATTCACCACAATGGCCCCTACCATGAGCTTTTCATGGTAGACATGTTTGGGAATGACAGAGGACAGCCCTCCTTTGCTGGAGCTGCTTCTGTTTCTAAAATTCTACTTCATATCCCACAGTTTAAAGTTTACTGTGGCATAAATATTGCTGCAATGAGAGAGAACCAGCCAAGATGAGGCCTTGAGCCTAGAGGCTTGAAACCCTGTTAATAGCACTGCTCAGTATGATAGTTTTCTAATTAAAGTTTGCTGGCAACAGTATAGTTTTTTTTGCTTACTTCCACTAAATATAAATCTTGTTAAGGTTTGTGCTAATGATATTATTTTTTTCATCATCAAAGTGCTAGTTATAGGATATGTATTTCACATTAGGCCTATAAAATACATCATCCTCTCGTAAGGACAGCTCTGTTCAGAGAGCTTTTTCTTTAAAACTTAGCTTAGCTGACTATGGAATGAGAGAATGGAGTAGCCTCTGAGGTGGCAATAATGGAAGAAACCAAAAATAAAGCTGCAGAATTACGGCACTACTGTTGGCCATTTCAACATGAACTACTGTATTTTACCAACTGCTTCTTAAATGTGCTTGGGAGCAATTTGAGTAAAAGAGAAGCAAAACCTGGAGCAGGCACTAACATACCCAAAACACTGTGGCTCCACTTTTAGAAATGAAAATAAACATTGAACATCATCTGCAATGGCAAAGCCAGACACAGTGATGTCTCAAGCTTTCTCTGTGGCGTTGCTGGGTGCAGTAGGTAATTGCCCCATTATCCAGCATAATTTGAATAGAACTGAGTCAAATTTAATTAGCTCATGTATTTAGAGCATTTCTTCACCCACAGTACTTGTAGTCTTTAAGGTCCTGCTGTGCAAGTGTACTGTTCTACACAAAATGCAAGCTGTTAGGGGAACCCCATTCCGAAATCTGTCCTAGTTTACCATTACATACTGTAAGTCCTACACTAGTGGTGGTCTGGTTTTGATTTACCACTTTATTCTAGGATATCTTTACATCCTTATTTCACATGGTACTGAATAGCAGCCTGGCTGGTTCAGCCCTTAAGCCTTGGAAACGTCCTTCATGGCTTTGAACATACTTAGTCTAAGCTTTTTTCTTGCAGATTTTTGTTCATATCTGTCCACAGTCATTGCCACACTGCCTTTATGAAATGATTTGTCCCCTCATCCGCTCTGAAACTTTCTGCTTCTCCTTCACTGATCAAATGTTCTTGACCATTAAATACAATTCAGACTTTAGTTCTGTTTTATTTTTGTGAAGTGCTACAAAGTAATGAGTTTTAAATGTCACTTTACCATTTTAGTTTTGTATCTAACGTAAGTACAGACTTCTAAAATTACAGATTGCTTTCTTAATTCTAACGATAAATATCACAAAATTGCCCACCAAACTTACAGAAGGTGCTCTATTTCAGATTCAAAATTGCTGTTTGAACTATATTGAGTATGACTGAAGTATTTCCAGAACATTTTAATTACTCCTAAATGATAGAAAAATATTTTCTTAAAATATAACTTTAAAAATATACAGAAATAGTCATGGAACTCTGAATGCTTAATTATTCCCTCTCTTCCTGGCTTTTTGCAAAAGTATTAAAAAACACCACTGACTTGTTCTACTTAAAATGTTAAACAGATTGAATAAAAATTTGGTGAGACTGCATTTCAAATCACATGCTAAAACTAAATTGTGGGTAAAGCAGAAAACTTTTAAAGAGTAAAATTTCAAAAAACTAAGTTTTGCACTGAATGCTGGGCACACGCCTTTGTCTTATGCAGGCTTCTTCAGTTTAGCTGATCACTGGCTGTAACGACATGGAACTGTTATAGAAGCTGTTGAGCATTCCCTGCCCTGGGAAGCACTTACTCCTTCTTGGATGTGTTCCACCCAGTTAGTTGTAGGGATCAGTAATGCAGCAATGCAGAGAGGGAATTTACCATCCAGCCCCAGCCAAAGCATTGCCTGCTCAAGCTTTTTGGTTTCTAAAAAGACTTAGGAGCAAAATTTTTATGCATTGATTAAAGTATGTTAATGGAGTGATGATACCAGTTTCAAACTTGTTTGGTGTAGAACATGTACTTAATGGTTTCTTACAGTCATCTTGATTGAACAGCAGCAACTGAATCCAACAGTATCAATAAATACTAACCCAGACCATTTAAATACATGCCCCATTTTAGCTACATTAATCATTTATTTAAAAGCTAGAAGGACGGCTGCCCTTACAAACTAAAAGAATATAAGCCATATTAAGCAATGACAGTTTATCTAAGCTCAACTTTCTACATATTTATTGGATCTTTCTCATGACATAATTTCATACCAGTCACAGAATGTCACTTTCATCCAGACCTCCTGAGCATACCTTTCCTAGCTCAGTTCTGTTTTAGACACTCTTTTTATATACTCATAGGAAATGTATGATGTTCCTCAGTGTCAACATTGCCCCCAAACCACAAGCACAGTCACATGTGTGCAATATAGGAGAGGGATTTTCAAACAGCTAAGGTGGGACAAGAGTAGTCACAGGAACCCTGCTCCATTCAGAAGATACTTAATCACTCTAATGACCACAGAAATTGATTCCTTTTGCACATATATTGCCTCTGCAATTGGAATGAATACTGAAGTAAACACTGTGACTCCATGGCAGTTTGAACAACTGGGCTTGCAGAAGTGCCCTCAATTTCCTTTTCCTTTGAAACATTTTCCTCTTTGCCTGTCTTGATTAGATTCATGAGTTCATATACAGCAACACTGATTCCTTCTTCCCCAGAAAAGATTTTGAGCTGCCAAGGTCCCCCTTTAAATTCCTATTTTTTAATAACCTTAGATGACAAAACATAGTTGCTTCTTGCTCAGTGCAAACCACTCACTTACTCACCGTTGTTTCACCACCTTTCAAGGAAACCATCACAGACTGAATACATAAGCTATTCTTCCCAGGTTTTATTGCAGTTATTCACTATGATGAAATTATAAACTACGTCACCTTCCCAGACTGCTTGCTCAAATTCCAAAGGTTTTTATCTTGAACTCTGCTGGTCTTTAAAATCATTGCTTCTGTAAACAATTCTATTATTTCTTTTGTATCAGTTCAGAGTCTTTCCTCACTAGACATCATTTGACCCTGATAAATATTGTCCTTCCTAAGCAGCACCACTAGCCAAAATAACCAATATGTTTTCCTAGTGAGGATGGGAAATTGCAAGGATGTAAGAGTCTTTTGATGCAATTTAATCTGTTTTCAGGAATTGTAATTATAATTCCTGCTTTCTCAAGCATGGGAGAACATCAGAGTATCTTCCTGCTCCAGCCTCTTGTGGCAGGCACAAAGGCCTCTGACTTCCCTGGGCATTCTTTAGCAGCTTTGGGCTTTGTTATTACCTTGTTCCAGAGCTGTGCCTTTGTTTTCTTTGAACAGCCTCCTATGTACTGCCAGGCTCCCCAGGCAGCATGCAGAACATTCTCTGCCCCATGTTCACGCTGCTGAGCAACCTTGCATTTACCTTTGGCTTGTCAAAGAAACATTTACTTGGTATTCTCTATCAGCCCTATTTATTGAAAGGTGGTGATTAAGTCCTGCAATTTCAACCCAATCTACCAACACTCAGGAGCATGTGGGAGAAAGATAGCCACTACATGTTGTACATGAGAACTACCTATTCTCAAAGTAACATTTGTTGCTCTTACAGTGAAACTATCTGTATTAAAAGTTTTATTCAAAACCGTGTTTCCAAGTGTGCCTAAGACTTGTAGTGACAAATCTTGGTGAAATGCCATTGTCCCTGTGGTATCTGAAAACACAGAACAATGTCTCAACAATTTTACCCTTACTTTATGTTAGAAAAACAAAGCATTGCAGAAATGTATCAATAATAACATTTATACTGAAAAATCTTGATTAAGGCCAATTTGAAACTGTACCATTGATGTTGAATCGAGCTGTGAAATATTCTGGGCATTGTGATTCCCCGTTAAGCCAAAGTCACCTGGGATGTCTAAGAGAATGTATAGATTTCACCATTGATTTGAGTAATGAAGGCTAAAACAGTTGTTTTCGAAGAGCACTTAGACTTATAAATAATTGTTACACAACTTGGTAATGACAGTTGCCAAATAATTGGCAACTACCAGTGCTCTCCTAATGACTTTGTGTGGGTTTTACATGTGCCCTGTGGAAGTATCTACCCTAGAAACCAGGCAGTCATCCGAATTCTGCATTTAACCGATAAATAGGTTGACGCCAGTGCTTTTATGTGGACTGAGGAAAGACCCGAGTATACGCAACAGTGCTTGCAAAACATCAGTTATCACTGCCTGAGGCCACCGACGACGGGCGTCGTTTCCGCAAGTCTCGGAGAGCCCAGAGAGCGTGCGAGGGAACGCGGCAGGCTCGCCCCATCGGCCTGCGCGGGCATGTCGACGTACCACCAGCCTAGTGCCTCCCAGGCCGAGGCAGCGGCCCCGGCCATGTGCCTCCGCTAGGGTTTGGTACCTACCTGTTCGGGAGGGGTTAAGAACAACGGCATTCTTTAAAGGCAGAGGGTAGAAAAAGGCCTGTTTGGCGCTGTTGTTACTTCCGACTGTCAGAGCCTCGGCCGCGACCCGGGACCCGCGCTGCCCCGCGGGCTGTAAAAACAGCGCTTAGCTCCGCGGGACTCGCGCTGCCTCAGCTCCCGCCGCCGTCCCCAGCCACAGCCGCGGCGCTTCACCCGGCTTCGGGACCGGCGAGTGACCCGCCAGAGGTGACCGGGCAGCGCCGCCTCCCCGACATGGTATCACCCGAAACCCGCATCCCGCTCCGGCGTGGTATATCCCAGCGCGGGAGGCGCTTCCCTCGCCGCCCCCAGCCCCTCAGCTCCCTCACGCCGACCGCAGCCAGGGCGCGCCCGCCGCTCCCCTCTCTTTGTGTGCGAGCGAGGGAGCGCGCGCGGGCGGGCCCGAGACACAGCGCGGCGGAGGGCGCCGAGGCAGCGTGAGAGCGGGGCGGGAGGGCGGCGGTTTGGAGCGGCACCGCTGAGGGGAGGGCGGGAGGAAGGTGGAGTGAGGAGCACGGGGCGGGAGTGAGGGAAGGAAGGAGGGCGGCTGGCGGCCGACGGTGATGGGGTGGTGTGCGCGGCCGCTGGGCGGCCGGCAGCGCTGAGGGGAAGGAGCTGGCGGGACCCCCGCCCCCAGGTAGGCTGGCTTGGAAAGTTTGGGGCGAGGTGTCGCGGCGGCCCCCGGCGCACAGGCGCCGCCACGGGGAAGCCCCAACTTGGGGCCGAAACTTGCTGCTTCCGGGCAGCACGGGGCGCAAGGGCCCCTCCGCCGCGCTGAGCCTCGGTGCGTGCGGCGGGTCCGGCCCGGGCCCAGCCTCCCCCGGGCGGCAGGAAGGGCCGGGCGCTGCCCCCTCCCCCGCCTCCCGGCCCGGCTTGGCTCGGCTCAGCTCGGCCTTGCCCGGGACGCCCGTTGGTGGGAGCTTGGGGGGGGGGGGGGGGGTTCGCCTGCCTCCCGTATCCCCCGCTGGAAGCGCCAGGTCGGTGCCCGGGCGGGAGTCGCGGGGATCGCGCGTCCCGGCGGACACAATGGGCTTTATCCCGCCGGGGGGTCTCGGGCGGCGTTTCCCACCCCGAGTTTCGTTCGGATTCGTGTCACACAGCGGCGGGGCCCGGCGTTAATGCGAAGTGTGTGTCTCTCTGCAGATGGCTCTCCGGATACCGCGGTCCGCGCTGAGGATAATACCCGATGTGGCGATTTACGCGCTTTGATTTCTTTCTCTCCACGTATACTCCCCTGCGCTCCATTTCAATGCGGGCGGGGAGGCCGAGCCAGTGAAAAGCTGCTTTTGAGATCTGCTCTGCCTGGTGTTGGAGGGTGGAAGCTTTGTGCCTGGGAGCCGTCCTTCCCATTCTTCTTGAGGAGTCGAGGGAGCTTTCTCTCTGACAATGATGAAAACCGAAGGCAAAGGGGAGAGGACTTTAAGAAGTGCTTCCCCACACCGAAATGCCTATAAATCTGATTTCCATGCTATCAAATGCTCTTTTGATGGCATAAACAATCCCGAAAATGCTTCCAACAAAACAGGCTTGCATCAGAAGCTGGGAACCTCTTCCAATGGAGGGGGAAATGACCCACACAGTCGAGGCAGAGCTGCCACTTATGGCAATAGAGTACACAAGATCAAAAGTATGTTTCTGCAAATGGGAGGCTCTTCTACACCCTCTTGTGAAAGCAGTCCACTTGCTGAGACCAAATTAATCAGCCGGGCCACAGCAGCAGAGTATGTACCTTCTCCAGGTAGCCCATCTTTCCTCATTGTCCAAAAAAATAATCTTCTTAATACAAGTACCAGCCCCTGCAGCAGCTCTGTGGATTCATTATCTGTGCCTTCTGCTGCTGACAAGGTCATCCGTAGCAGCGATGAATCAGACTTGGACAAAGTTGCCCTGGCAGAAAAGTTTTCGGAGACTAGAAAGCTATTTGAGAGAAATATAAAACAGCGGAGCTCGGTGGACAGGTATTCCCCCATCAAATGTGAAAGAACTGAGGATAAGAGAAGGCGCAGTTCAGCTTCTGATTGCAGCAATGTGGTGGACCACAGTTTTAATACAGAGGCAAGTCCTCCAGTTGCGCTGGAGAAAGTTGAAAATCAAGGTAATGATGAGTTGAAGCAGCAGCCTTCCAATAGTGGTTCCAAATCCTTGTTCCTGAATGCAGGGCCCATTTCTAGGAGGCTGGAAAGCTTTCTGGGCGATAGTGATTCTGACGAATCCAAGGAAATTTCCAAAAATGCTAGTCCTCTGAATCAGGACACTTTGAGAGGTCACCACAGTTTGGATTCATCTGCTGTTGCTGAAGGATGCCAGGAGAAGGCTGTGCCCACCAAAGTGCCTGTGATCCTCAGAGGCGAGCTGAGCGAGGCACATGGAAAAGACAAAAGAGAGCAACTGGTACTTGAGAGAAGCCTGTGGGATATGGGCAGTGCATCTGTTCAGGAGGCTCAGTGGAGATCAGATGGTTTTCCCTCCAGGGTTTCCCCCATGGAGGGGACTTGTGCAGAGCTGGTTACACAAGATGAAACCTCAGGGCATAAAAAAGACAGTTTGGAGAAAGATCACGTTGTTCAAGAGGATCAGCTGCTCATATGTCAAGTACAGGAAGGGAAGAGGAGCAACTACCCCTTGGAAGTGGTAGAAGAATTTACAGAAGGTAGCGAGACCCATCAGGAGGAAGAAAAGGATGGGATGTCTGTGAGAGGTGGTTCAGTTACACGAGTTCAAGATGTTCTAGAGCAGGAAGGGGGTACTGAAGAAGAGGAGCAAGTGTTGGAAAAGCAAAGTGAGGACTTCAGTGCTTTTGGAATAGAGAATGTGGCTTTTGATGATGACAGAGACACCGAGCCAGAAAACCAAGGGCCTGAAGGCAGAGAAAGTTTGGAGGGAGAAGAGGAGGAGTGTATGTATGACAGTGAGTACGAGGAGTTTCCTGGACTTTCTGAAGAGGAAGATCCTCAGCCAGACCGAAAAGTCAAGTTCTCAACAGCTCCCATCAAGGTAAGTACCTCTGAATTTTCTGTATATTTTTTCTTCATAATTTTGCAGTCAGAATGACCCAGGAAATACATTTTTTTGGTGTTCTTTTTGCAAAGGTCTAAAAACCCTTTAAAAGTTTATGGATTTTATTCAAAACTAACTTATCTTATATTCATGAATTAGTCACAAGTGGTTTCTGAATCACAGCAGCTTCACAAGATAGTGTAGCGAAACATGAGGTTTTACTTGATGTTTTCAGGAATGCTAAACTTTTAGGAACAGATACAAAAACATGACCATTAATACATGCCTTAATTTGTTTAAAATTGAGGCATTGCATAGGAAGGATTTTGTCAGTTTTACTTTTTGTACAAAAATTTAGAAACCCAAACAAACCAGCAAAACCCCCATTGCAAACCTTCAGATTCAAGTTCAGACTTGTCAGAATTAACTGTGAGAAAATACCACGCCTAGTTCCTGTTATTTAATGTTCTGGAATTCTTTCTAATAATAACCATATGTATATTGTTTGGGATTTTTTTATCATAACTTTGTGAGCAAGCTTTAAGAGTGTTACCACTAGCATTTTGGAGTTAGGAAGTTGCAGAAATTACAAGGGCAAAGAAATTACGAAAAGGGCAAACCAGATAACGAGGAGTAGTGTAAGTTATAGTGCTAACAAAAAGATTAGGTGTCTGATCTTCCTTCATCAAAAATACCTATAAAATAAGTCAGTTCACAACTCAAACCACATTTACCCATAGTCTTGTTGCAGACTTCAGCTATTCTAGTCCCTCTTGAAGTGTGGGAGGAGAATTGGGAGATGCAGATCAGGATGGAATGGGAAACAGTCCAGGCTTTGTCAAGCATAATTCTTCTACTGTTATGTGAATGAAAAATGTCATCTTTAATAAACAGTTTTTACACTTTGTTCACGTAGAGTCAGGGGTTGCTTTTAATGATCAGGGAGATGTAAAAATTCTGTTGACTCCTGTACTTCCTGCAGTGGAGAGCTGTGATTTCCCAGTTAGCTAACACATGCCAGTGCTATACCTCAGAAAATGGGTTGGGTGTGTCAAGAGAGTTTTGTTGCATGTGGGTTTTTTGTAGGACAGGCTGACTTTATATGGCTTTGTTATAGTTGATGCTGCTTTAGTGGTGACCTGGAGCACTGAAGGGGAGAGTGCCACTGTTGGAAACTGCATAATGAGTCTGATGAGGGCTGTGAGAGAGCCTGAGGGGCATCAGTCCATTTCCCCTTGCATTTGTGCGCTGAGTGTCTGAGGAAAGCGCCATGTAGAGTCTACTGTAAGTGAATGTTCATTGACCCTGCTTGCTGTAGGCAGGGTTTTACTGATTATTGCTGAAATTCTACTGAAGCAGTGGCTATAACAGACTTTTCCTGCCTTCTCTGTTATGTCTATGTCAGATTTATTTGAAAGCACTAGCAGAAATCTCCGTGCCAGCTGTGGTAGAAGTTCTTATGTAGATAAAACTCAGGGTTTTTTTTGTAACTAGCACTGTCCAATTACGGATGCTTCTCTGAAAGCCACAGGGACCAACCTGTACCAGATTATCAGTTACACAACCGAGAGAGGAATGGTTGGTAGCAACTGTTCCATTAAAAATAACATAGTTTTCCATTAAAAATAACATAGTTCTTGTCAAAGTGCCACACTTGGATTGGCAGAATACACTGTACTTTATAGCAGTACGGTCAGTGAACTTTCTTTTTATGGCCCTAAGTTTGAAGCTTGTGATACTTGCATTCCTTTATCCCTTTTCAGTGAAACTTGACTTTACCTTCCCTGTACTGAGTATAGGGATCTATTTCTGTATGTCATTTTCAATAGCTTTTTCCCCTTTGTTCCTCATGACTAAGTAATGATTTCTTTCCCCTTGTCTGCATTTTTGGTTCATATTTTCTATGATACTTAGTGGGAATGATTCCTGGTATATGGTTTTCAGCTTTTGTACTCTGTGAAATAAAGAATTCTCCAACTTTTTTTTTCCACTTCTCCCAAATGTTTTTTAGTAATGTACCTTTAATATCTCAGTAATTTTGTAGGAAATCCCACTTTCACCTCCCAAAAGGAAATCTCTCTTATTTGACTTTAGGCATAGATTTTAGTTTATCTTCAATTCGAAGAGGGGGAAAAAAAAAAAAGGAAAATCCTGAGTTGTAGCAACAGATTGCTTCTGGTCCAAGATGTATTTTGGTAGCTTCTTTTTGTTTTCAGCGTTATTTAGACTAAGAAGTTCGACTGAAATGTGAGTGCCATTTTACACATTCGGAGCCACTAGAGGAGACAGTCTGTGATTTTATTCCTTTGATGCTCCTGAGAGAGGCCAGGTTGGCCTTGGCATTCTTGCTGCTTTCCTTCTGCACCTCTAGTGATTATGAAGAAACCATCTCTGGCTTTCGCAGTTGCTGTTTAGCAGATGTCTGATAGAGCTGGAGAATTCAAAACATTCAGAAGGTGTTTGGGCAAGAAAAAGCACGTTGTCAGATCATCAGGGTTCTGCAGTGATGGAGCTCTGACCATTGTACTTGGTATACCCAAGAGAAGTTGGATATGTACGTAGGCAATGGATGTAACTTGCACATGGGCACCCTAAAAAGAGTATTTATGCTGCAGCAACAAAGAGAACTTGATTGATATCTCTGTTTTGGAAGTTTCTAGTCAGTTGTAAAATTGTCAAGGCTTTTTGAGTGAAAGAAGGAGACTGTGAAAGTCCCAGGGGATGTGTATGGTAGCTAGCAATGTTAGCGCTACTTCTGACCCATGCTAGAGATCCATAATTGCTGACATCTGTAGCAGGGTTTAAGAACATAATTTGATCATTTCAGGAAAGATGGGACATAATTACACAACTACTCCATTGCTTTGTGTTGCCCTGTGCCTGTGAAAATAAGCATAGATGAGACTTCTTAACATAAAAATTTCAATTCTGTAGAAGCTGGTGATAAATTACATGTGGGAAGATTTCTTATTTGTTGCAGGTGACCTGACTCTTAAGTCCTGCTGCTGTTTGATCTCTGTAGAGCTTAAGGAACACTATGCCTTGGTTGCTTGTTTTTCCTACAGTAGTAAAGACAGTGATACTGCACAGTTATTAGCAGAACTTCACTGACTGGGTTTGTGTTATGGTACATGAGCTATTTATAGTCTCTTGTTGCCACATATGAAGCCAGTAAGGAATGTAAAGCACACTCAGCTGTCCAAGGTATTTGCAAAGCAACTGAATTTGTCTTTGTCTTGAAGTTTTCTGAATAAACTATGCAAACAATCAGCATTACAGACAGTGCAAATAATAGTCAGGTAACTGTGCTATCATCCCTTTATATTTCACTCTGCTTTTGTAATGTAGAGATTAAACTTGCTTTCAATTATATGATTACCTTGGAAAGCTTTAATTACCATAAATGTAATGACTGTGAGTGCTCTTTGGCATTTGTAATTTTGAAACATTCCATTGGGAAAACAAATGCCTATTTCCAAATTGACTTCTTGAGATGTTTTTACCTCTGACTGCATCAAACTTTGTCCTGGAAACCTTTAATAGCACTGTGACTAACTCTTGCAATGATTTATGGTCCATAGAAATTCTGTAGCTCAGGTAAACTGAAAAGATAGTACAGGTAATATTTGCTTCCATAATTCTTTTTAATTAGCAGTGCTATTTAGTTTTTGTTACATGGGAATGTCAATTTCTAGCTCTTTGTAAATAATACTTTAAGATCGTTAAGTCAAGAGCACAGCTTAAAAAAACCCGAAACAAGAAACCAAACCTTCATAAAGGCTTTACTTTTATATTTGTTACAGTTAAGCAGATGCTCAAACTTACTTCTTAAATAAGGAAACTGAAAGCAGTTTCATATCTTGTGTGTTGTTGTAACCAGGCAAGTATCAGCTGCTTCTGGGAGAAAATCATTCATAAAATTGCCATTTGTCTTGCATTGGAATAGAGCTGTTTTATGTATAGCTGGGGCACAAACAGTAATCTTGTTCAGGCTGGCATTCTCTTTAATCTTTTTAGTACAGAACTGCTTACTGTGGATATTAATGAACGAGTAAATGAAGATAACTTGAATTAGATTTCCTGTATAACAGCATTATCTGTAAATGCTTACCACTGCTAGGAGATGCAGTTTTTCTACATCAATGTATAGTCCCCTGAACACTGTTAAAGTTGCAGAGTAGTGCTTCAGCTTAATACAACCTCTGATTTTTGCACTGTAACTTCTATGCTTATGACATCATACACAGAAAAAGATACAAAATACACTGAAAGTAGTAGAAGATACCAAAACCCTGGAGTTTCTTCAGTAATTAGAGAATTGTTGACTGCATAAATGGTCAGTTATTTGTTGGCCATTGGTCAAGCACTTCAGTAAGATACTTCTGTGTTGTAAGGAACAAGTATGTGACATTAATGTAGGTTGTTCTAGGAAAACAGATTTGAAGTGAGAGTGGATTTTAACAGAGCTGATTTGGAGGTGGGAAGTAAGGTAATAGTGTATTTTCATTGTGCTTTGGGATCTTTTGCAATGACAGTTTGTGTGTTGCAGCTCAGATTTTAATTGTTTTGAAGCTGTTTAACATTTGCATCAACATTACAACGCTTGTGACTTTACATCAAAATTTTTCTTCATATTTTCATCTCAAACTTAAACTCTTCATGGTATTTTTCAGTGACTTTTCACAAAAAGTAACCCTGTTGTGTTCTGCTTGCATCTAAGAGTATGGCATTTCCTGGTGGCTAAACTTAACAGTAAGAAAAAACCATGGATATTAGGTGGAGGAATATTCACACACATGTGTGAAAATTTTGTTAGGGTTTTTTTGTTGTTTTCTGGTTTTTTGTTTTTGAGGAAAGATAATCTTTAAACTCTTACTCAGTTAAGAAGTTAAATGCTTTTTAAGCTTAAATGCATGTAATTCTGTGTGTAGATTTATCTGGCTTTAGACAGTTCTATATCAAATATTTCTGATGTCTTTATGTTTTGATTCCATGACCTTTGTTCATCTCCCCAGAAAGAAGCACTTTCAACTCAAGCTTTCTTTTGAATACTTTTCTTTTTAATCATATGTTTTCTGTTTTGATTTTTTAGGAAATGCTTTATATGTAACATTCACAATAATAGATTGATTTGGCATTTCAAGAATGTTTGGATGAGAGTCCAGGGCTGTAGAGCAGAAATCTAAACCAGAACAGGAAAAGCAAAGAATATCTTTTTATATCTCAGCTCGCTGCTGAAGCAGATTAACTCTTTACATTAATATCTCAATGTATTTCTAACTGAATTATTCCCTGGATGTGGTTATGCGACATCCTAGCTGCCCTGTTTGGTGTACTTGGTGGTGCTACAGAACTACAGACAAGTAAGAGAACACTGAGGTTTTATGGATGTCAGATGAAGTGGCAGTAAGCATGACAGTTGATCATCACCTGTCTGTCCTTGCTCCTTTTTCAGACCCTCTAGCTTCTAAACTCCTAGCAGTTTCACCCAGATTTGACAGGAAAAGAGAGATGTTCTTAAAATTATTTTTAAAATACTGCTTGATTTGGGGAAAAATAGCACTTGTATCAGAGCTTCAGATTGTGCCCTTGCTGATGGCAGGGCTGCAGCTTTAGTTTAAGTTACTTGTTCTTTTTTTACTTAATGTTAGCTGGTCACTATACATGTCCAGCCTGTGCTGTTTTGCTTTGAGAATAGCTGTGGAGAATAGGGAGGAAAGGTGGTGAACAGGAGGCAATTGAGGGTTTCATGGTAGAAGAAATGCTAAGGAGGTGATGAAGGTAAGCAAAGAGAAGCAATTTTGCAGGAAACAAGTTCATTATCTCAGCAGTTAAGCTCTGAAATACTCAGCATCTTTTTGGTTAGGATTGCCATTATTAGCAGCTGAGAATACTTAACCTAGACCAATAAAGAATGAACAGGCAGTAGCTGAAACTTGTTTGTTGTTTACCCTTTGATGGAAAAAACCTGTTATCCTTTTTCATATAATTCTAACATATCAGAGAAGGTGAACACTTGAGAGGACATCAGTAAAAAGTGTGCCTCTGACTAGATGTTTTGTAATCTTGAGATCATGGAGGTGCAGTGTAGCAGATTTTTTTGCAGGGTTCTTACATTTTAATTGATTAATAAAGCATTATTCCAAAAGGAAACATGCAAATTCTTTACATGTATTTCTCAATCATTTACCACCATCACCTTCCAGTTTGTCTCCTTTTCATGATCCTCCTTTTCAGACCCAGGGTACTGATCATTGCTAGTGACAGTATTGCTAGAGATTAGTTAATTCAGGTATGGCGTGGTTATTTTGTTGTTTCATCTTCTGGCCTTTAGAAAACAGTCAGGTAGGCTATTTCTATGTTCACTGTTATTCTTTTGAAGTTGCTCTTACCAATTTTCTTGCTATTCGGATTTGGTCAGGTCAAGATTATTGTTTTGGTGAATAGTAAATTAACACATGTATCTAATTCTTCTTGATAGTCAAGCTTAAACTGGTGGTAACAAGATGCCTGTGAAGCTTGTGGATGCTCATAACCGAATCACTTTCTTTATATACAAAGCCTTTCAGAATCTAAGATTTTTTTGGGTGCCCCCCTTCATGTGTCATTGTGAGTAGTTTTTGCCTTTTCTGGTCATACCCTATTTATTTGGAATTTTTCATTCCTTCTGTGAGTCAAAGAGCAATGCCACCTCATCTGAGATGGTGGTGGAGTACAGCAGAGCTCTGCTTCCACACAGAGAGAATGTGGATCATCTCTTAATGCCTGCTCTGAATGTTTGAAAAAGAAAAAAAGTAAATCTATGCACTGAATCTTCATGGGTGCTTTTCTCTGTCTTCAGTATTTCTTTTACTGGGATTTAAAAGCAAAATGCCTGAGAGTGTCTCTCCTTCTGGAGTAGGTAGCATAACCCGACTAAAACAGTTTATCATGTTGTTTTTCTTGCTAACTCCAGTGCCTTTGCTACTGCAGTAAAATGCAGAACTAGAGAATATATTTTACTGGGTTTATTGAGAATTAAGTGGTGAATAGCAAGGCTGGTAAAATCCTGGTTAATTTATGATGAAATTGTCTCTATGGGAGATCTGAAGCAAGGTTGTCTTTTTATAAACTGACATGGTTGGTGTTTTTGATTGTCATGTGGAGCTGCAAGATCAGTGTGCAAGTGTGTGTGCAACCTGCCTCTCCACCTGTTTGGTAACAGAACATGCTACATTGAGTGTAATGGTTTATAATGTTAACCTGTTTAACAGTTACTAACCATTCTGAATACTCTTTGAAGAAGAGTCAAAGTGTGGGTTTCTTGTTTTTTGTTTGGTTTTATTTATTTTAAAGCAAAATATTTCTGTTTGCTGGTTAAAAGATTTGATAGCATGAGTTGACTGAAATCAGATATAGTCACTTTCCACTTAAAATAGAATAAGTAGTGATAATGAAATACTAACCATGTAGCTTTCAGAAACCAAAGGAAGAGTGGGTAGCAGTAATAAGATGTCTGCTTTAACTGAAGAGGGAGATTGTGTGAGTAAACTGTAAAGTGTACATTATACTTCAGTCCTACTTCAGTGCTACTGTTTCAAATGATTATTTGTATTTGCCTGGGCACTTCACACTTATCACACATATCAATGTGGAAAGATGAAACTGTTCAATAGATAATATTACCCAAGGCAACCACTTGTATTTTGAATGTTTGGCTTTACTGAGTGTCAGTGAACTCTTACCTTTAAAGTAAGAGTAGTGTTTCAGAAGAAATGTGAACCAACTGGTGTAGTCATTGCTAGGTGTGGTGTGCAGGTGTCAGTTACACTCAAGTGCCTCTCTCAGCTGTGAAGTGTTACTTTAACTGCTGGTGCAGATGCTCTGAGGCTTTCCAGCAAACACCGCTGTGTGACTTGAGAACATTAAAGAAATGTTGCTATTGCTCCCGTTCCAGTTAGCTGGGAGCCTTTCTGGGCAGTCACTGGCTTCTTCATATGTAAGTTTAATTACTTTGTAGTGTTCTGCTTTTGATCAGGCACCGACCAATCTATCTGCTAGAAATTAATATGGGAGTGGAGGTCTTTGGGCTGTATTTTATGGCTCGGTAACAATTTCATGCAAACACATGGTAAATTAGTGTTAACCCTCTTACAAGATTAACATTCTGCTAAAGCTAACATAGTTCTTAAGTAGAGCTTTTTCTTTTTAAGTGCTGCTAAGGGTTTGAATTAAGTGAAGTCATTCTTGTTCTTCTGTGATAATGCTGTTTTCTGTGATAGCAGTAAGATGATATAATGAGGATTTGTAGTTGTGTATGACAACAGGAACTGAGTGGTAGGGCCTTTTAGACAGTAGGCTGTGTTGGGATTTTGTGGGGGTTTTTTTGAGTGCTTACTTTGGTATTAGCATCTTCATAGAAAGATACAAACCGAGTTTTGAATTCAAGAAGTTATTAATTTTCCTGGTATGAAAAATGCAGTTTGTTCTGTCTCCAAATAAGTACATTTACTGTGTAAGTACTAAGTATGTATTTGAGAAATTATGGTTATGTATCTTAACAATTTAAGGCAAATAACCCTTAAAAATTCAGCCCTCTTCCTGAACTTTTTTTGATTGAAGTTATTTTCATTCCTTCTGAAGAAGTCTTGAGTGTAAAAAGACTTTTATTCCCTCCCCCTCCCTTCTCCCTACATAACAGGGTTTTCATCACTTCTTACTATGACAGGATCCAGAAGTTATTAATGTTAGGTTAACCTTCTGAATATATAAC